>VUQS01017371.1:1110-16121 GCA_015108495.1 Heterochromis multidens | reverse complement strand
AACATCTTGATGACTTTCGGGAAAATATTCTGTGGACTGACGAGACAAAAGCTGAACTTTTTGGAAGGTTTGAGTCCTGTTACATCTGGTATCAAACTAACACAGCATCTCATAAAAATAACATCATAGCAACAGTGAAACATGGTGGTGGTAGTGTGATGGTCTGGGGCTGCTTTGCTGCTTCAGGACGACTTGCTGTAATTGATGGAACCATGAATTCTGCTCTCTACCAGAAAATCCTGAAGGAGAATGTCCGGCCATCAGTTCATGTCCTGAAGCTCAAGAGCACTTGGGTTATACAACAGGACAACAATCCAAAAAACACCAGCAAGTCCAGCTCTGAATGGCTAAAAAAAAACCTAAAATGAAACCAAAATGAAGGTTTTGAATGGGCCTAGTCAAAGTCTGAGATGCTTTGGCATGACCTTAAACAGGCTGTTCATGCTGTAAAACCCTCCAATGTGGCTGAAATAAAACAATTCTGCAAAGAAGAGTGGGCCAAAAATCCTCCACAGTGATGTGAAAGACTCATTGCAGTACTTGCTGCCAAGGTTGGTACAACCAGTTATCAGTTAGGGGGCAATTACTTTACGTAGGTTTGGATAGCTTCTTTCCCTTAATGAATCAAATCATCATTCAAAAACTCAATTTTGTATTTACTCAGGTTATCGTTGTCTAATATTAAAATTTCTGAAACATGTAAGTGTGACAATTATGCAAAAAACTAAGAAATCAGGGAGGGGGCAAATACTTTTTCACACCACTGTATCCCTGAACTGAATGTATGAAGAGGTCTGTGGAAATGTATGACCCGAGACATTTGGAAAAAGAACATGTTGCCTCACATTTGTTTGGAAAAAAAAGTGGTCACGATGTATGTTAATGACTGGCTCAACAAAAAGAGCAAGTTACAAAACACACATGATTCATAAGCAACATTCTGCTGCCATGTTGATGAGTAATGGTGGTTGTGCTTTCATAAGTAGAATATGCATAATGAATTCTGGATTATTTTGGTGTATGCAGTTCACGTTGTGCCAAAAGACAATGTTAAATAAGCACGCACACCTCTAATGAAGAAGTTTAATACTTTTCAAGCCACAGATTTAAGGGATCATGTGTACTTACTGTATGGATTGTATGGATATTGTTTTGCACCAGATTTATCCAAAGGACTGAAGTAACTGCAGCTGAATCACACATAGAGATAAAAACGAGAGTGCAAATACATGCAAATATATCAGGTGAGAAATAACAAAGTCTTTTTAATTGTATCACAAAGCATATCTATATGTTGTCTATGCAGGTGGCCAGGAATCTCTGCTTTTAAGATTAAACAGCATGTATGATTTCAAAAGCCCATTAAGATGTACACACTATTTTTTCAACATCATCCATCGCAGCGGGGAATGCTGCAAACAAAACAGAACAGTGTTTTGTAGTTTGTAATCATTTCTGCCACAAAGGGTTTGTATTCAGCAGGGTTTTGCCATGCTGGGAACCAAGTCAATACTTTAGGGTTAAGTAGAATCCATAGGGTGTTCTCCAACTGTTTGGCATGCTGCACCATGAACACAGGATCAAGGGAGCTCATGCGTCTGACAGCAGCACACATCAGAGCGGCTCTCTCAATCAACTTTTCACTGATGGTGGCAGTGGAGGAGATGCACTCCGTCTTTATCTGCTTTAAACTCTGCTGTTTTTCCTGTTGGTTGCATGATGCTTTGTCTATAGCTTTTTGTCATGGAAAAACTTCAATTTTGTTACACTGTTGTGTCAATGTGGCCCAACTTCAACATTTAGAGTTGGTCTCCACTCTAAATGTTCCAGTTTCTTTCACTAACAGGCAAGCACTGGGATATCAATCTTCAAATTCAGAAGTGTTTTAGCTGCACTGCAACAAAGGAATGAACTGTGGCTCTGCCTCAAAGGGGTGTGCACAAGGGGTGCCTGCTGCCATGCCACTCATGTGCATAAGCAGTGGTGGGCTTTTCCAAAGTACTGTAGGATGCTGATGAGATGGATGAGAGGCCTTTGACATCCTTTGCTTTGCAAGTCTTTTTTGTCCTTCCCTGGCTGTGAATGTAGACCTGCATGCTCCTCAGCTGTTCAATTTTTCAACCATCCATTGACAGAAAACTTTGAAGGAAATTTGAAAGAAAAAGAAACGTGCAAAAACAGCTAGTGGAAAAAGTTGCCAAGTGGCTCTCACTGTCTCTGCTTCTTTGAACTGTCTTAAAGTGTTTCTCTCATCCATCTGATTTGCCTTACATCTTGAGTTCTAATTTAAACCCCACTGTGCAGTGGCATGCACAGACTGAATTTCGGTATAACAGTAAAAATGATCTGGTAGTGTAACCTGATGGTAAACTGTGTCATCAAGTTTACTTTCAGTGTTGGCTGATTTGTTTTATCCTATGGGATGGACAACAAAAAACATGGATTATAACAGACTTAGCTACTAGCTAACTTCTGTATGTAATGAAGTCAAGTTACAACCACAGTTGTCACCAAATCAACCAACACTGAAAGTAAACTTTATCCTATGGGATGGACAACAAAAAAAACTAAACCAACCCTTGAGTAAAAATAGCAACTTACAACTAGTCTGCTATCAGTCTTGGCTTACTTTAAAAATGCATGAAGGATCAACTAGACATGAAGGCATTAAAGCTGACGAGACTTATGGCCCAAAATAGTTTAAAAATCTTGTATTAAATCTTGTTTTCCAACTGTGAAAATGTTTCTGAAGCATTTATTTAGGTACGAGTTGCTACTTTTAATCATGAATAATTGTTTTTGTTAAAAAAATGTAGTTTTGAGATGATAATGAGTATGTTTTGTTTATTTCTTGTATAAATAAGTCATGCATACTGTATATATGCAACTCCTGTTGTTGCTAAAAGAAGTTTGATTGTATACAAGTCAATGGTGAAGGGACCTTTAGCTCAATTAATGCCAGATTTACTAATGTGTTGCACCAGTGCAAACTGGGCTTTGGCTTAAAAAAAAGTACTGTCTGTATTTTTCAAAAAAACCACAGTGACAAGAGTGTAAAAGGGTAAGAGGTGGGAATTCAGAGATTTTTGCAACTGACCCTGTTGCATATGCATTTCTGGGAATTCCCTTCTCAAGGTGCAAAATACTGGGTGGAGAATATTTATATCTAGTGCACAAACTGATCTACTAACGTTTGCAATACACAGTTTACTGCTAATTGTGCTAATGAGAAGTCAATGCCAAAAAAAAGCACGTCTTATTTCTTTGCAGTTGATATGGTGGTAGTTATTGGAACCTCCAACCGAAAGGAATCACGCAACACCAGCAACAAAAAAACTTCTTGCAACTCTTCAATTTTTGGAATTGGGTTATTTTCAACATACTGTGGCTTCTGTGGCAGGAATTTCACAGCCTGTGCAATGAGGTTCAAAGCAAAATGGCTGAAGAACAGAGAGAACCGAGAGATGACGACGTTGACTTCAGACCCAATTTTCATTTTGATGTTTTGGTTTGATAATTTGAAGGTGCTGTTTGTTTTTGTTCTGATCGATGCATTTACCTTAATAAACGTTATAAACACATTTTTCCTTAATAAAGTTTTATTACACTAAAATAAATATGAGGAATATTGTATTAATGAAACTGTTATAATTTCAGCACTATGGACAGCGCACACAATTTCACTGCATGAGCTATGCTCTAACACATGACTGTCTTTAGTGGCGGACCTACACAAATTCAGCTGCATGCACTCTGACAATATGTGAGATATACAGTAGATCACATGCACACAGACAAGACTCCCAAAATCTGCAAATCCTATTTTTATTTTTTTTTAATAAATAAATCCAGCATTGAAGAATTGCGGTGATACTGTCGCAGAATATAAAAATAAACTTTTGTCAATCAGGCATTTCTGGTTCATTTTATCCCTTGAAGGGATGCAACTTGTCTTAATACAAGAATGCTACAGAACACAATGTCAAAATATTGCAGTACAGCTTACAGCCCTACATCGAAGCCTGTCAATTGCTGAAGCCTGGTTCCATTATAATTACTCTCTCTGCCAGACTGGCATTGTAGGCCTGCATTTAACATACACGTGTATGACCTATATTTACATGTTTTTCTGAATACAATTAACAAACTGTGCCTGTCCTGTTAGTAATTTACACGCAGCTGAATATCATCTCTTAATTTGTGACCTAGCGCTAAATTGCGCCGCTCTTGGCACATTGGGCATGTCATATTGAAATGAACTGACTCTGCCTGTATTTAGAAACATGCTATTTTGACCCATTTAGTAAATCTGGCCCTTAATCTTCAGTAAACACATTCCTGGTAAATTTCTATCATTTTAACTGCTAGCTTCAAACACTAACGAATACAAGAAGCAGTTCATTTTGTAAATGGTGGTGGCCATTAGAGTCAAAAAGATTGAGGTCTACTTTGTGATTGACAAGTTGCTATGACATGAACAGACAGTATCCATGGTTTCTCAGTAAGACTATCCTCTTCTCATTCACCACGTACAGTTTTAAAACACCAAGGGGATGGCCAAAATGATGCTTCACAACAGGACTTCACCAACCGATGGGTGATATCAGTGTGGCTACATCCATCTTTAATATACAGTCTATGGAAAAGCCTGCCTTTTGAACGATTTTAAACCATCTCTGGGTAACCTCACCCATAAGTTAATAATAAAACAAATGCTGGTTTTGTCACAAATATAACAGAAGACCTGCTGTGATATCTAATTACAGTGCAGCCAAACAGAGTCTCCTGTTGTTTTGTTACTATAAAGTTTGTTTCCTTGCTGAGGAGTTGGAGGTGTGCACCTGCAACTCCTCCTCTAACAGCTATTTGCAGGGGGCTTCTTATTCATCCATTTCACTAGGTGAGTGTTTTTATTGTGATGCAGCAGCTGCAGGGAATGTTCCATTTGCATTAGCACTAGTTAAGTGTATTACTGCTAATAAAAGGAGGAGCCTGACATTGATATAAGCTGTTTGAAATACATGCATTATTGTTTTGTGTGAAGTAAATGCAGATTAATCGCAGCAACAGCTTGAGTGAATTTACATATTGTATCTTCCAGCATCCAATCTTGGCTGCCAGGACGGATCAGCTCTGACATGTCTGGATCTTCAGTACTTCTGCACATTTAAAAGGAAAAATCTTTTAAAACGTCTTGTTATAGGCACGTTTGAAAGGTAAACTTTATTACAAATTTACAAGTTCTGAATCCAGGACACAACCTTTCCTTCTTTTAACACTGAGGTGCTGCAAAACCGTCTTTTCAGACAGCGTCACTTTGTTTAAGCCTTTTTCAAATGATATGACATCACTCTTGACAACTTTGTATAGCTGAGTGGCTGTCCTCTAAAATAAGATGACAGACCAAAATATGAAAGGGAAGCTGTTTTTGTTCCACAACATGAATATAACTTTCCAAGTCCAGCATCTGGAAACATTTGCACCTTAATGCTAGACAAGGCAGAGCATGAGCTGAATAGGAAGCTGATGATCTAGATGCATGAAACAAGTACTGTAAAGCAGCTGCACTGTCACACCAAGTGGATACTCCTTTCATTTGTGTTGCAAACACATTGTGGTAATTATCTGCTTTTGTTTACACCAAGGGCATCATGTAGTGAGCTTCACTGGTCTACAGTTGCCTATTTTACATTGTCTACTTTAGACTTCGTGCTTCATCAGCTTTCAATTTTCCCAGCAGATGAAACTCTCTTTGTGTGATGTAAAGGTCATTTTGAAGTAGTATGAGACCCGAGATGGGTTTGGCCTTGTGCATAACCCTTGAGTGCTGAAAGATGTATCATCTTGATTATCATCATCAAAGAGTTTTCTCCAGTGTTTGCAATATGCTCTTTTGTAACTAGATAGCTCATCTATCCATATTCTTAATGTTAACTCTTTGTTCCTTTATTTGAATTATTTTTTCAATTAGTATATCTCTTATACTTTTAGCAGCCCTATAATAGACTGGCAAGTTCTCCAGGGTGTGCACTGCCCTCACTCTGTGACGGCCCAATAGGATCAGGGATCCAGATGGATGGATTGCTCTTAGCCCTACAGGCTCACAGGTAAACAGCAACATTTGAATGGACAGTTTTTTACAGTCAAATCTGAGGTTGTCTGTCACCTCAGTTAAGTCTTTTAAGGATCCAGAGTAGGGAAGTAAGACATTTGTTAGCTCTAAATGTTTAGTTTTTTAGCCATCTTTTTCACATCAATTGTGAAAAAAAAAAGTTTAATCAGCTACTTATCACTTACCACACTTCAATCAGCCACTGCCAAACCCAGCTGCTGCTCAATTGCTTGAGCCTGAAACTAATTTTTCTTCCACAGCAGACAAAGTATTATTATATTATTAGTATTCTTACTGTTGTTGTACATTTCACTTTTTCTCCAAGTGATTTTGATCACAGGAGAGCCAGTGAACATGTTAAAGAAGCAAGCAGCTGCTGTCTTGTGCATTTAACCCATGTTCAAAGAGGAACTCTATTTGTAAGTACGTAGCGGTTGATATAGTCAACCATTTTGGAAATGAGTCACTGTTTACTAAGGGCACAGATGCGTGACGGACAGCAGAAGCTGAATGGAGGGACTTGGCCAGTCACTTCAAGGGTGAATTTTCAATTTCTTTGCTCTTTCTTTTGAGCAGTGCTGGTAGTAGGTATGTGACTCATGTGGTTTGGACACAACTGTATTCCACACAATCCTCACATTCACTGCAGCCAGTCTGTCCTGGTCAGTGGCTGAGCTCTCACAGATTTCGGAACGGGAGAGGTTTGTCATGGACGTAAATCTAACAGGGACGGATGAAGGCAAAAAGTGAGTGGTTAAAATCTTGATTTTTCAGTAATAACAGAGAAAATTTCCCAAGTGTGATTTTGATGGCATACTTTCGGTCTACCTGTCACCTTAAAGGGCAGGACCATTGCAACTAAGTAAAAACTTGATATGAGTTATCACCTTTATTTTTTTGTGGCAGCACTTCTAACTCATCCCTGTCTATTTTTTTTAATTCTGTCTGTTTTCCAGGAGTTAAGATGTCATCAGTGTTAGTTAGCTGAACCTAGAGATGGAGTGACCAAAAACGATATAAAGTGGCAGCTGAGTGAGTCTTTCCCACTTTCTCATTTTTCACATTGCACATCCTCGATTCCTCTCCTACCTCCTCTTCTCGTGTCTTACAGGGGATTTATGCTTCTGTGTTGAGGCACGTCATAACCGCAAATCCCTCTGAAACCCTACAACATATCCTGATGTGCACCTTCCTGGAAATGTAACTACACGTCGTGTTAACGCAGCTTGCAGCATTTGACTGTTCAGTACTGTCGATTCCTTCTGTGCATTTCCAGCCACTTTTTCACCACAGTTTTTGAATTTATCAGTGAGAGAATAACAATCATTGCCTCCATATAAGGAATTATAATCAAAGCCTTAAACACAGACTCACAGATTTCAGCAAATTCCTGGAGGGAAATGGCTGAACTTATTGGAATGGATGTGAGGGAATGTACAAAGAAGTGGAAAAACTTTTGGGACAAATATGTTTACCCCTGAAAAAAACTGACCACAACAAAGAGTGGGGACCCAGGAGGGAAAAAAGTCCCAGCATTTTATTTGTTTCTATTGTGGCTGGCACCATGTATGAAACACCGGGACACAACCACAAGGTAACACATAAAACACCATGGAAAAGGATAGGTGCTAGTAATGGCATCATACAAAGATTCACTACAGAAGTCTAAATCAGGTGTCAGTCCCTCCCAAAATGATGTGAGCAGAGGAGGCAAGGAAGAGACACAAGGAGAGAGGAGTTGAGGTAATGGGCCTTTAACAAATATGACATTTGGCACAACTGCATTATAACTACAGCTGTATTTTATGTCAGATTTAACAGTGTTCATGACACTTTTCTATAGTAAGTGATATTTTTTAAGAAATTCACAACATGGCACAATGTGATGCCATATGTTCTTTTTAATCACACTATACACAAATAGCGAAGCTTGATCATGCAGTTGATCAGCTTATACAGCTGACCGTGATTTGTATATTCCAGTTATTTATCATGCCTCTTTTATATATTAAAGTTACAAATACTAATGCAAACCTGTGCATCTACTATTATAGCTCCTTCTGCGAGCCTCCTCTCTCCTCTATCCTCTGTGCTCCAGATGCTTTGTAGGAATTGACACATCCTTCAACATGGCGTACTGAGAGTGATTTTCACAGGCAGAAGGACAGAGGACACTAGAGACCAGGAGGTACAAATTGGAGAAATGTGAAAAGCCTTCTGTCTCTCTGATTGCTGTATATGGCCGACACTTTAGATTATTTTGTTTTGTATTATTTTCTTATGTTCCCAACCATTCTCATCCTTTACATCACCAATGAATGATATACTTGTATTTCTTTATTGTTGTTATTTATAGTTTAATAAGCATCTTTAATTAGTGTGGTAACTTTCTCATTTGTCATGACTTTGTAAAAAATGGGGGCTTGTCCGGGATTCAGACTGAGGACCTCCGAGCAAAAATTACACCCGTGATGAAGAACTTCTATCCAGAGTGATTTTTCCAGTTTTCACTGAACATTTTGATTTCAAACTACCCAACACCTTTCAGAGACAGTGTGTGTTAGGTTTTAATGTAATAACTGTCGCTCATAAAGTTAAACAGAGTGTGCAAACACATGATAAACAGAAGCAGAGTGACAGAAAAGGCTTCAATAATTAACACGTGTCTACAGCTCTGAATAAAAAAATAAAAAAAAGATTTCCCTGCTATTTTGTACATTCAGATTTGTTATTTATCTGTGGGGAGAAATTTAATAGTGAGAAAATTCTAAAAAAACTGAAATTTCTGATGCTAAAATTAAGTTTGATTGTATCTGATTGCACACTGTCATTTCCTCATTAATTGCCTTGTTTCCACCCTTGAAAATGTTTTTTTTTGCTGCAGACCGGCTCTGCCTATTGTAATAATTTTCAATCCATGAACATTTGTCTCCTATCAAGCCATACAACACATGTGCGTACATGCATATTCTATGTCCATGCAGATCCCACGCATTTCTGTGTCTCTGCAGGCTACTTACAAATGAGTGTGCTGTGGTGCTGTGACGTGCTGCCACAGCTGTCTTATCATTTTTTAGTTTGGACAGTTGTTTTTTAATGCTGCTGCCTCTCATAGTTTGTCACCACTGTGTGTGTGTGACAAAATAGGGAGAGGTAGAGTAGGTAAGCAAATAATTTTTTTGATGGGAAAGGCACTTAAGTTTGAAATTTGCATACAATGATAGCTATAAAATTGTCTGTAAAACTGCTTTAATAATTGGAACCTTACCACCTGGAACACAATGGGAGAGAAAAGGTTTGCGAACATACATTTGAATCCATTTGTCTGTGTGTCTCCATGTTGGTGCACTGAGCCTGTTTTGCATAAATGCCTTCCTCCTGTGGCCCTGCAAAAGGAGATGTGGATTGGGACAATAAAGGAGGATTAGATTGTGTGTGTGTGTGTGTGTGTGTGTGTGTGTGTGTGTGCGCGTGTGTGTGTGTGTTGACTGTTGTCTAAGTCATATGGGAAACCGATTTAATGTGAAGCTCCAGGCGAAAGACCTTAAAAGATGATGAGAAAGCATTTCACACAAAAGGCATTAAATAGCCAATATTACAGTATTTGAGAAGTGCTGTTGTGATTAGGGCATGGACAGTAACACATGAAATAAAATGTGAGTCCATTATGTTATATTACAAAAAAACATTTGATATAAACGGGATACTTGTGTTTATAAACAGAATGAGATTATTGTGAGATTATGTTCCTGGGGTGTTGATCCTCACAAATGGGATCACATTTTGATGAATATGACAGCTGAACAATATTCACTGAGGGTTTGAATGTTACTCCTCTTCCTGCTAGTGTCTTTATAGGATTACAGACAAGATGTCACATCATATAGAAAACACTGGCACTTAAAATGCCTGAAGACCTGGGACAAATCAACCTTCTGCATGTTAATACGAGCATTCCCTTTAACCTCGCCAGATGTTAGGGGTTTAAAATGTCGGGTCAAATCAGGTAAGTAGTCAGTCATGGTGAAATGGTTTTCAAATGCTTTCCTCAGAGTGGAAAAATCCTTAAATTTGGCATCTCAGAAAGTCATAGCAAACTATGAGAAGTTTCTGTAAATGCGGTTTGACCCAGGTTTGTGAGTACGCCTGAGTATTACATTTAGTCACTTCAGCCCAGTCCCATGTCTGCCGTCTGCTCCCCCCACACACCCCACCACTCCCCTCTCAACATGTCTGTCACAGCTCTGGCATTTCTTCATCCTCTATCTATGAAGCATCTAATGTCAAGCGCACCGAGCTGAAATAGAAGACTATGAAATATGAAACAGAGTTACATAAGGAGGATTCAGCCAGCTGCAGAAAGCTGAGCTCTGTTAAGCATCTGTGTACAAGAAAACAAGCTCCCACATACACACAAATACACATTCAAGCACTATAAAGAATATGCTGTCAACCAATGAAGTCTGTCTTCCAGCGGCACAGCAACCACCACTCATTTTATAAGAAATGTTGTGAATAAAAGTCTGATTATTAAAATTTCCTATTTTCCCAAATTGTCTTCAGCTGCATAAGCAGAGCAGAAAGCATGCAGTTGGCAAATTTATACTCCCCACAATACTGGCTGGCATCTCAGCGGTGGGACAGGATTTTAGGGTAAATGCAGTGTCAGCAGGGCTTTTTGTGGAGCTCAAATTATTTTGTAATCAATCAAATACATTCAGTATCTAAGCAAAGGGTGGCCAGAATAGCTAAAGTGTACAGTCTTTCTTATATAATTTCATATTTTGGTGTAAACCTACATTTGTAATACAGTAAAATTCCTGGAAATTCAACTATGAATTTACAATTACATAAATTAAAAATGAATATACACGGAATAAACTTTTCATAAATTCCTCTTGCTGGCATTCTTCTTCTTACCTGCATGTACCACTGTGCGTGATGTTACCACCACCAGTTGATCACTGGAGCATGTGAAACTGGCAGTAATGTTTGCCATATGCATGTGTGTGCACAGAGCCTGCGAAGTAGTTCATGAAAAAAATGAATTCCTGCCAAAATAAATAATTTCATCAAAATCTCTACAGGATGTGTTTAAGCTCACAATGATGCAAGAATCATGGTAATCCAGTACCAACGTACAAACAACATAATATTAAGTTAATTAAATAAAGGCAAAGCTGCCCTTTTATCATGTGTTTAGCATTGTGAAAGGTGTATTTTACCAAACCTAACCATGTTATTAGGTTTTAAAGCTAAGGTGAAAAACTCTGGTCTTCTCATTGTGTCATCCACTACTCCACCAGGCTTTCTGAAGGTCTTTCAGAGTGTTTCTTTGGACATTGGCTGTTTTTTCACTAATTTTCAGTCCAGTCCTTGTTCCTGAATTTTTTCACAGGATTGTTTGATTGTCTTGTCAAAATTGCTGGAATTATGAACCCAGAAAAGTATTGTTAGATTTTGATCCCCTATGCAATACCATCTAGAAAGCATCTGATTGGCAACAGCTTCATTTCTCAGCATGACAATGATCCCAAACACACTGCCTATGCAGTAAAAGCATGCCAGAATAGAAAAAACACACAAAGGAACACTATCAGGTATGGATCGGCCTCCCCAGAGCCCAGACCTCAACATTATTAAAGTGGTGTGGGATCATCTTAACAGAGAATGGAACAAAAGGCAGCCAATATCCAAAGAAGTCTGCAGAACTATTCCTGAAGACTATTTAAATAAACTACAAGAAAGCTTGCCTAGGCTGTGTTGAAGAATAAAGGTGGTTATGCCAAATATTGATTTTCAAGCTCTTTAGAATTGTACAAACTCTGTTTTTGTCTTATATACTGTATTTCCAAGTATACTTGCAATGTTTCAATTAATTGCTGCACCTATTTCCCATTTTCCTAACAAAATGTAAAGAAATGAGGGGTGACTCGAGACTTTTGTGCAGTACTGTACGTCAGAATACTTTCAACAATTTGGTTATTTTTAAAAGATTAAGATGTGCTGATAATAGCAAACAAAAGCCATTTGCCAGGTGTTTAAACTGTATTTTACTCAAGGTTTGCAATGTAGTTTAATATATCAAGGTCTCAAGTTATATAAAGTTTATAGACCAGCAGTATAAAAATAAGTAATATGTGGTTTATAACACACAAATGCCACAACATTTTTAAGTTTTTCCTATAGCATTTATTTTATTACCACCATGTTATTATCTTTCATCTGTTTATACAGCAGCACATTCACTTCTCACTTCACCCTGTTCTCCCCACTTTTAATGTAGTTTTACTGTTTTTTAACACAACTTGTTTTACATGCTACTTCTTATTGTTGTGGATATTTTCATATCTCAATATTACAGGAAGAATTTGAATTTTTTTTTTAATTTTCAAAAGAAGGATTGCAAGGTGACTAGGATGCAGAGGCTGAGAAAATTTAAATGAATGAAATCCTCACAGGAAAGGCAAATGTTTGCTGAGCCACTGGTTAAAATGGATTAAACAAATATAATGTAATGCTAGTGCTACCCTACTCTAAAAACTCTAATGTGTGCACAGATTTAATACAGTATATGTGATACTCTCAAGATGAACAAAAGAAGAAAAAAAAACCTAGAAGAACCTAAGCTCTATACTGAATTCTGCTTGCTTTTACATGGTTATTTTCTGGTTCCCTCTATGTTAACTAGGTAGACTCTCTACATTCATAGACATTTATAGCTTAAATAAAGGGAACATTTCTGGGTCCCATAGCAGCATGGCTGTCAGGGATGCTGTGCGAAAAACATCAAAGCCACCGCAGCCCCATTTTCTTTTTACACCTCATCAATTCTGCTCCAAATTCCTCTTTTCACTCTTTCTTGCAGCGTTTTTTAATTCACCCTCTACTTAGCCTCTGTGACAGACACTACTAGACTTGAATCTCTATGCACTTAAAAGTACAAGCATTATGTGCACAATGGATAATAGCTAAGATGTGACATACACACAATACAATCAGCATATACAATAGTATATACACTAAAAGAAATATTAGTAATAATTTTGCTCATTCTTTTGCACAGATAACAAACCACACTACAAGTCAGTAACTGTGCATGTAAATGTGCATATAATTATAAACAGAAGTGTCCATTTCAGTACATGTGCAGTAGTGATATCAGATATATTTAATTATTACTTTGCTATAGTCGAGTTTTTGCAACACTTTACCTTTGCCCCTCTGGAAAGTACTTATAGCTAACCACATAACCTTGTGGTGAGTGGGTATGTGAAAGCCCTACCTAAATGTTCTTGTGAGTAAGTGCAAAGGCATGAGATCGTGAACTGTCTCAGAACCAATTCTTAAATGAACTGCTGTAGAAACCTGTTCGCCCACTATGTCTTTCTTCTGATCAGTGCATACTGATATATGCAGTTTTGCAGAAAGCCCTTGGTTTCTCTAAAACATCAGTGTGCTGACTATTTCACCAGTCTGGTATTTTGGCATGTAATTACTCTGATTTTGTACACTTTGTCTTTCTATTATAATTGTGACATTTTAATTACAAGTATGCAATAACTGAAATTATTTTTTCTTTTTGTGAAATGCATTTATCCTGGGAAAACATCATTATTAACAAAATAATTTCCTCTGAATCCCTTTTGCTTTTTCACCTGCTTAAAAGATTTTGTTCAGCCAAGTCTACATTGAATGGCTCTGCACATATAAGTGAGCCCATTAACTTTGTACTTCTTTGATGTCCTTCTCTTGCAGTCTTTTTTAGAAACTAGCCTTCAATCTGACTTCAATCCCCCCCGTACTTCAAGCTTCCTTTTAGCTCCCTCTTGATCCTCCCTCTCACAGTAGCATCGCCCGGTCCTACCCAAACAAGCTCCTAATGAGGCCAAACCTTCATTTTCACACTCAGGCATCCGCATGCATTTTTAGGGTGGTGTTGCAGGCCCTTTTAGGCTTAGGTTCAAAATCTCCTTTCCATCTGTCTGTTTTACACATCTCACTCTCTCTCCTGCTCCCTCATTTCCACCATTCTCTCTGGGGAAACTGGCATAGAAGTCCCTGCGGGTTTTAAAGCCTTAGGAAAGTGGGACGACACAGATCACAAGTTTAGGTGGCACAGATAGGATGGACACGGTGACACAGCGTAAAGAACCCCTGCCCTGCACCTACCCTTGTTTTTAATTCCTCTCTCTATGGTATTTTCTGGCGGCCTGCTCTCCCTGGCCAGGGAGCAGCAGATGTTATGGAGTTAAGCTGTAATCGTTCTGCTTTAGCTGTCGGCGACAGCTGTGCTTATAGATTCTGAAACAGCAGCATCCCCTTCACTCTACCACCTCCCACCTACTGGAAGAGTTATGGTTATTGGACCAAGCTTATATCACTGCAAAAACCCACTCTCTGCTCCAATACACTCTTGACTTTAAAGTTGTTCATTTGCATCGATCTCTTTCAGTTTTCTTGATAGGTCGCTTTCTTTTTCATCTATTCAAATTATTCTTTTTCCATTTCTGCTTTGTTCAACATCATCAGTCTGACTTTATGCATAGTCTCCTGCAGTCGCCTGCCCATATTTCAGTCTTTTGCTTCAGTGTCTCATTTCCATCTGGAGTTCTGTCTCCGATTCTTAATTGGTCTGTCCATAATGCATAATGCCGTAGACAGGCTTAGTGCCTCTCCAGCTTCCTAGCAGATGAAGGAGAATTGATTGGTTTATCCCAGATACCATGGTGACACAGTCAATGAACATACTTAGTGGAATGAACTTCATTAAGTATAGCCACTACTCTGTTGTGTGTGTGTGTGTGTGTGTGTGCGTGTGTGTGTGTGTGTGTGTGTGTGTGTGTGTGTGTGTGTGTGTGTGTGTGTGTGTGTGTGTTTGCAAGTGTGTTCATGCGTG
>VUQS01017364.1:2099-17643 GCA_015108495.1 Heterochromis multidens | reverse complement strand
CTCCTGGGCGCCTTCTGGGAGAGGTGTTCCGGGCATGTCCCACCAGGAGGAGGCCCCGGGGCAGACCCAGGACACGCTGGAGAGATTACATCTCTCGGCTGGCCTGGGAACACCTTGGTGTTCCCCCGGATAAGCTGGAAGAGGTGGCCGGGGAGAGGGAGGTCTGGGCTTCTCTGCTTAGGCTGCTGCCCCCGCGACCCGGCCCCGGATAAGCGGAAGAAGATGGATGGATGGATTATGTAACAGAATGTAATTGTTAATATATCTTATCAGTTATGATACAATATATAATAATTACTAATAATTTGTAAACACTATTAACTTTCATTTCAGTGTTAATAGGAAAATAACCATTTACTAAAGTTTAATTAACTATAAATTTACTTTAATAGTTATGTGTGAGCTTTGCCCACATTTAGTATGATAAATACACTTTATGTATGTCTTTAGTGGGGTACGTCTAGGACTACTCCTCAATTCAGAATAACAGAACCCCAGGGTAGGGTTTGTTTATCAGTTGGGAAGGCCGAGAAGTTATTGAGTACAGGCTAAAAGAAAGTTTTGACATCCAAAAAATTCCTAAGCAACACATAAGTCCTCAAGGTTGATCAGGAACTCTACTAACCTTTCATACAGTCAGAGGGTATTTTGTGCTGTGAGGCAGGAGAAATCTTATTTTCTAAACCTTGGAGATAAAAATTTCATACTATCTTTAATCATTCTGATATGCAATCACCTCATAGTTTATTTAAGCACAAGTAAAGGGGAGATTACTTTCAAGTCAATAGCTTTAAATTGAGCCAGTTCCAATTTCCATCCCAGCAAAATGTTTGGCATGCTCTTAAAAGCAGTGTTAGTCATTCTGTCATGGATCTTTTTAGTCATGCTGTTATATTCGTCACATAGAAAAGTCCAACACACAAAGAACTCTGTCAAGAGAAGACACATTACATTTGTTTAATGGTAGATTTTTGTTTATTTGTTTTTTGTAGACATAATCCAAAAAGCGATCTCTTATGTGACGTCAAAATCTTGGGAAACACGGCCAAAAAATTTGGACTTTAGAGATTATGTTCATAATGACATAGATGAGAGTTTCTTTTCTTCCTTCCTTATGTCCTTTATATACAAAGGACACTTTATTGATTGTTGACTTTGTGTCTAGATAATCAATTTGAAGTTGAAAAAAGACCCGATTGTTTCTGAAAGCCTCGATGGGAATAACAGTTTTAAGTGTCTCTACACAAAGAAGCAGGCTACCAAACAAAGGTCTGCTGACAAAACCTACAGTAGAAGGATTCTTTGCTTTACTTCCACACAAGTGATCACAGTTACTGTGACACACAAGCTTCATTTATATTTAGATACTGGACTCTCCTAACAGTTTTCTTTTTGCTGCTTCCACTTTTACCTTGGCCACAGTATGTTGCAATAAAGAGAAATGATTATTCAGACAGGTAATGACCTATTACACACCACTGGCTTGAAGTCTTTCAGTTTTACTTAGAATTAAATAAAACGTTTACAATAAAATAATTTTACATTTTATTGAGCTCAGAAAGGTCAGTGGACCTCATTTACAAACACTACATATACACAAAATCTGCGCGTAAATCATGCGTACGCATACCTTTCTAAACCAAAGCAAGAGCACCAATCATCACTGGTACTGTCGTAGTTTTCATGTCCCACATTTTCTCCATTTCTATTTCTAGGTCTTTCAGTGGGGACAGACAGGTCTCTCTTGTAAATGAGACATTGAGTCTCAATGGGACTACCTGTATAAATAAAGATTAAATAAAAAATAAAATAAATAAAAGGTGGCTCTGTTGGTCTTGATTTCTTTGTCAGTTTGTATTGACATATCCCATAGTATAGCAGCCTCATTGCTTTCAGTTACCGTTGCTGGTTTGTGTTCATAATAAAATTGACCTGTTATCCATTTTTGTTCTTCTAACATAGCTGGTGACTTAGGTGACTTCCTTCTTGAGTTATCACATTCACAAGATTTTCAGAAAACTTGACCGAGATTCAAACTCGTCCGAGATTTTTAGCAGATGCACCTATAGTATGAATTTGAAAATCCTAGGTGACATCTTTCTCAAGTTAGAAGTTTGTAGTGCAGTAAAAATCAGATCAGGGCAGCATGACAGATGTTTACTTTGATTACACAAACATTATGTAGGAGTAGGTCATGGATAATAGGTATTGATTTGTAAATAACTGGACATGAATAACTTGAACTTATTATATAATATTATACTTCAGTATATTTCTAACTAACTAGGATTCTCTTTCTCTTGACAATAGTTAGTAAGAAACATAGCTTTAAATAGCTCTATATAGCATTATTATCACTTTGACCTTCAGACCAATCTATTGACCTTGAAGGAGAGGTCAGAGGTCAAATATGACATGATATTTTAAATCTTTATACAGTACTTTCTATATATTGACAATACACACCACACTTGTAAGAATCATAGTTTCTAAGTTATAAGGCTTTTTTTCAATTTCAATGCTGGATGTCATCACTTACAGTCTAATTTCTTGGTACTATCCCACGGATGCTGAAGAATCTATTTGTGTGTGTGTGTTTTTTGTTTTTTGTTTTTACATGCAGTGATCAACTCTTGTCCTCCACCTTTTTTTTTCTTGTACATAACAATTTCAAAACTACGCTCTTTTCTTACTCAACATAGCGCACAAGTTCTGGTTCATGCCCTGGTCACCTCTCGCTTGGATTACAGTAATTCCATTCTCTCTGGTCTCCGCAAAAACTTCTTAATCTGCTCCAAATTGAACAGAAGTCTGCAGCAAGGAACACACCGATCATATTACACCTCTCGACATCCAGCTTTACTGGCACCCCATTCTCCAGAGAGTCCAACACAAGATTCTGCTTGTCACTTTCAAAGCTCTCCACGACTTGGCCCCCTCTTATCTATCAGATTTCCTTCATCCTCTCACCCCTTCCCCTGCTCTAAACTCAGCCTCAGCTGCTCTCCTGACTGCCTGTTGTTTCAGACTTAGCACCATGGTTGCCAGAGCCTTCATCTGCTCCACCTTCATCTTAATCGCCTAGACTCTATTTCACAGTTTAAATCTCAGCTCAGAACCCACCTATTCTCATCTGCATATCAACTATAACCCTCATGTTTTATACATTATTCCTGGTTGTTGATTTTGTTGTTAATTTTGTGTTGTAAGTGAAAAAAAATAGCACATTATTATTATTATTTAGTTGAAAAGCATCAGCAATAACCGAAGCAAAATCTTTTTTTTTTTTTCTTGGATAAATTTCTTAAAGCCTTTCTCCTTTTTCTTAAATCATGAAACACAAAAACCAACTTGTCAAACTATATTCCTGTTAAATACCCTCTTCCAGTGTTATCTGTGCTCAAATTCACATGTTTTCAGATCACATAATTAACATAATTAACCCAAATAACAACACCACTGAGTATTCATTACACACTACGTCAGAAAATGGAAAACACAGTGTTCAGGACATCTAAGTCAAGTCCTTCCACCCTCATGTGGCTGTTTGTTTTTGGGGGGTTTTTTTGTGGCTGTTTTGCAATTCTCCAAAAATCCCCAAAATACACATGCAGTGAAAACAGTAACAGACTTTACATCTCACCCACTTCCTAATCCCAGTCTCCTTTACAATGGCAAAGAAATCTGCTGAATCTCTAAACATCTGAAACATCTGTACAGTAACCATTCAAAAGTCCGGTGGCCACAGATAATCTGCTGAGACGAGTTGTAACTACTGTGAAGTTATGACGTGATGTCCAATTTTCCCAGTCTCACAAAGAGTCCTTCTGAAAACTTTCTTGAATGAACTCCAAAAGTTAAATTTTTTCACAATTTCTAAGAAACATTTCTCAAAAGATTCCACCCTTTTCTCAAAACTGTAAACACAAAAGCCATTTTTTTCAGATTACATTCACAAAACCTTCTGGCAAAACCACTCAAATCAAAACAGTTTTGTCTGTGCTCAAAACCACACAATGTTTTCAGAACACACACACACACACACACACACACACACACACACACACACACACACACACACACAGCCTGTAGAAATAATGACAATACTGAGCACTTATTATATACTATCAAAAAAACTGAAAGCAGGGGGTATGTAGCTCCAAAAGAAAGTCAGTGTAGTATTCTTGCAATTCAATAAAAATTTTAGATTAGGTTGAGATTAGGTTGCAATCTTTATCTCTCTTTATGCTGCTTCCCATATTCCTATATATGATATTTAATCTGCTGTACACCAATGTCAAAGAAGCCTACAGAGCTACTGCCACCACTTGGCAGATCAGACCACAACTGGAAGACTCCTCTCTACAGAAAATCATTCGTACCCACAGCCATCAGGCTTTACAGTTCTCATACAACTAGCAGATGAGCTATGTCAGACATATGAATTTCCCTTTGGGATCAATAAAGTTATTCTTATTCTTATTTCTATGTACTATGATTTATCATGAAGGTGGCCACTTTCTTATTTATCAATTACAACAATGATAATTCATTACAGGCAAGAATACAATGCAAGAAAAATTGAAAAGTTCATGATTTCATGAGTAAATCAGAGAAAGAGGCATAGCTTACATGCCTTGATTAATTATATATTTAAAAATAAACACTTTTGGAGTGGGACATTATAGTTTTTTCTTTTTCTTTTTTATCTGGATTGTCATTCCATGAACTTGTTTCAGTGTGTTTTAAAATGTGTGACTAAATGAGAGATTTTGCCAAGGTTTTGCCAAAAGAGTGAGTGATTCAAATGAACTGGTTCAGAGCACTGAGCATTTGGGATTTTGTATTTTAGGAATTCAGAAAAACTGTTAGGCCCTCTGGTAGATTCGCTTACTTCTTGCCACTAGCTTTAGTTAAGCTCGACAAAAGTGTGAATTTTTATTCTACCACTGGTAGCTTATAGGTAGGGAGCCTCATAGGTAGCCACATAACTGGATAGTTCAAAGTGTAATGAGTTTTCTATGGGTTGTGTCTTAGTGTCAGAGTTACAGTAAATCTTTAGACAAATAGCACCAATTGCAAAGATATAAACTATATTGTATTTTATATAGGTATAAATTCCAGCCAATTTGGCAAAGCTTTGTTGACATACTGTATATAGCTTTGTTGCTGCCTGGTGTGGTTTAAAACAACACTGATTCAAGCAGTGAATAAAGACAGTTGTGCTGTATTTGGAAAACCAAAAGAAAAAAAAAATCAGCTGAAGGTCACTTTAAACTCTCTGCATAGCTTTTTTATGTACATAAATATATTGATCATAGCCCCTTATCCTTGAAAATAAAACCGTTAGCAACACATCAGGAATGCCAGCAATAGTCAGAATAGACAGCAGAGGAGTACCACCAACACACATGAAAAAAACAGGACTACAAATCCTCCTAACATTTCAACAAATGTTAAATACACCATCAAAGCCAACAGAAGCCTGTGCTCCCAGCAAATCAATATTAGCCCCTACAGCATAATGAGAGCAGTAACAGGTTGATTGTTGAAGGCAAGATAATTAGGCTTTCAGTTGTTTCTTTAAAGAATATACAGTGTTGCTGTTCACATTTCTTCAGGCAGGTGGCTTCAATGTTTAAAGAGTCTGGCTGAAAATGCTTTTTGTGCCTTGTCTAGGCTGTGAAAGAGTCTAAACAAAAGCACTTCTCTTTGGGTTTTCTCTAACATTACTGAAGATTGGAAGTTAAAATCACCCTAACGGGGGCTATAGACAGCCCATTTATTGTGTGTGAATAAATTCAATATATAATTCAATAAAGACCTGTCTTCTCTCTGAGCCTTTGATGGGCAGATGAAGAAAACTAAACAACTGGAGCTTCCTGGTGGATATTTGAAAATGAAATTCAAAGTCCAAGTGATTGACAGTGTGTGGGATACCTTGTATTTTCTCAAATTAAACTGGGGAGAAACAACTGTACACACTGGTATTAGGTTAGATTTACATAAGCACTACATTAGTAGTCAAGTACTGTATCTTCCCAGCTATGTGTTATATAGATAATTAGAACTGGGTGTGAAGTGTGCTTTCTATTCTCAAATTTGTGATGGAATGGTGTGGCTGCATTTCAAATAGACACTTAGGGTGGAAATAATATTTACTCAAGCATATGTACAGTACAGTTTACAGTACTCTCACCCACCCTTCCACTCAGCAGCCCACCACCTTCTGAATAACATGATGCGCAGTGGCACATATGCACGCCCTGTCACACAGTTCACAGTCATTTAGAAAGGTGGCAAGGAGACTTAATCTAAATGACACTGCAAGATGGAATATTCCAGCGCAATTTCTCAGTAAGAGGATCTGATATAAATTGTTTGGACTCTCAGTGCCCTGCTTCGTACCTTGCTTTGGGCTTTTATTTGCCTGCCTGGAGCAAGGAATATGCGGTGCATTTTTCCAACTTGTACTCACCATGCATGCATTTTTGTGTACAGTCTACTCAAGGGTTTGTTTGGCAGTGTCAGAGTATTGAAGCTTTGTTGAATTGTGTCTTGTTTGTGCATTCATGTGGCATTTGTTGGCTTTCGTGTTTGTCAAACTGTGTGTGCACATATGCACGGTGCTTCATTTTGGTGTAAGTGATGTGTGCTCCTTGTCTGCTTATGTGTAACAGCAGCTATGTACCATACATGTGTGCGTTCAGTAGAAAGCAGATGACTGATACACACCAATCAGCTCACACTCACCTGAGGTTAAGTGGAAAGTATAGCTAGTTCCAAGCAACCCAACTATGAGACTATAATCTTTAAGTAATGGGAAGAGAAGAGAAGAGAAGAGAAGAGAAGAGAAGAGAAGAGAAGAGAAGAGAAGAGAAGAGAAGAGAAGAGAAGAGGAAATACCAGTTGATACCAGGCTGCTCTCTTCCATTCCAACCAGAAAGGTGCACTGCTCATAGCAGAAGCTTTCATTTGGTCATTAGTCTCTATCAGCTCCCGTCTGTTAGTGTTAGTATGTGTCAGAGAGCTATCTTTCTCACTCTCCAAGGTTTGATGATGGAGAGGTAATTTCAGCTTTATGGTGGTGTGACTCTAATGATGAGGAAGGCAGAGCTGAGAGCATGCAAGGGCAGTGAAAAATGCTTTGTGTCTTTCTCCATGTGTACATACAAAAGCACACATATGTGCTTTTTCTGTGTATATAGTAAGTGTGTATCCGTGTATACAAGCGGGAAAGGTTCCAACTTGTACTGCTGTCCCCATCACTGAATAGGCTTTTAATGGAGAGTAATGAGGAGCACTTTTGTGGCAGATGTGCCCTCCGTGCAACAATGTTTTACCCCGAGACTGTAAAACTGACCCGAGTGAGACATCAGCAGACGACCAGCCTCTCCCTGCTCTGTATGTGTTGCGGGAATTTGAATGGCCTGTTCACTAAGTTTGCCTCGTGCACCTCGCTGCACCCAAGGAAGTAAGAGTAAGTATCATTTCAACATAGCACCTAGAGTCACATTAAATGACAAAAGCCCTAGCAGTGTTGGCCAGGCCCAAAATCTGTTACAGGGCCATCTTCTTCACTGGAGTGTGAAATTATTTTAGCTCTCTCCTCATTATAGGATTTTAAAATGCATTATAGTTAGGGCTTTTATGGTGTGCCGCAGCATTAATTCAATTTGCCCCATTCACGCTTTCTTATTATCACTCTCAGTTCAAGCTACAGGGGGAGGAAGCTGCTGAGCACTGCTCCCCAGCCTTATCTTTAAAGGATATAAACTACACTACCCAGCTCAATCAGAGCCAGCCTGGACTGTTCCATCCATTCATCCATTTTTCCTCACTCTCCCCCCTCTCCCTCTTTCTGGATGCTTCTTTCTGTGGTGACCTCCATCTTTCTTTCCATCTCCTATCCCTCTCTCCATTTCCTTCTGAGTTGGTGATTGATGGGGGTGGTCCAAGGAGCACTTTCGATATCTTTCCATAGACACACTCGTACAGGCAAACAAACAAACACACAGCCCAGGCACGAGTTGAGATGCTACACACACAAATACAAACGCAAAACCAGGGCCAGGCAGAAGCAACAGAGGCAGCCGCACAGGTTTAATGGGAAAACAAGCCACAGTGTATGGGTGAGACAGCATTAATCTATCACTGAAACCAGACCTGGGTCTGTGTTTGTTTAGCACACCATAGAAGGAGGCATTCTGGGAACACCCCATCACTATCTGTTATGTGCAAAGGTACAATAATGTATTGAGCACTGCAAATGTATTCCTGTGGAAGTACAGCAGATTAGTATGGAGCAGCTGTGTGAAGCAGGACTGAAGCTCTGACAGTGTTCATCCACTCTTAGCCCCGCACACTTGCATGAATGCACTTCGATTAAACACACATGGACACGTTTTGTCCATTGTGTGCACTCCACAGACAAAGATGCACACAAAACATGCTACACATTATACTAGTCCACATGCATTAAACTGCAACTCAGCATGTGATTGCAGGCTGGCTTACTGGTAATGGGGGAAGAGGAAGAGAGGATGAGGATAAAGTCCTCATTTAGATATCTAATCCAGTGAACAGTCTGTCCTGTGTGGACCATCATCTCCCGTCATTAGCAGCAGGCCAGCAAGATTAAAAAAGATCAATGTTTATCACCCACTGTGTGCGAGGGAATCCAAGTCTTAAACCCTCCTATGTCATCACAATTAATCACAATATCTGCTATCACAGCGATGTTAACAACAGAAATCTATGATTATAGTAAATTTATAATCAACTTTAATGCCCCAAATCTGTGATAATGTTCACATGCTCACATTGGATGAGCTCATACTAATATTGTTAAAAAGTAACACTCCATCAGTAGGATTTAGTGTAAATATAGGGTGATTTTGAATTCAATCCAAATATTAAGACAAGCTGAGTGATTCATTTGTAACTTTGAACGCACAATTATTCACTGGGCGGACTGAACATTTATGGTAAGATCCTCAATTTAGTGTTTGACAAACGCACCCATTTCTCAGTTAGAGATATCCATCAAAACCAACTTATCGCACATTCACACAATTAATTATTGAAATTACTCGATTAAATGGCAGCTGCGGTGTCAGGGCAGAAAGGGCAGAAGTAATTATGAGTCGATAACTTGTGAAAAATGACATGGAAAACTGTGGACAGAGTCTTGCAGAATAGGAAACTTGAAAAGAAAAGCAGAAATTATCCCTTTCCCTACCATAATTTTTTCTTTAATTTCCCTTATTTCATTTTCAACAAAAGGGGTTTTAAGGGCTGCACCAAACTTAATTCTATGTCTTGATCTTTAATGCTTGGTGCATGCTTCCCTGTTTCCACGGCAAGACTGGCACTACTTATGACACCGTAACATCCCTATCCCATCCTTCTCAGCACATCATAAGACTGTGGAGACCATATGGTCTGATTAGTCGACAGAATTAAGCCCTACACTGTCGAGGCAACGAGAAAGATAGATGAGGAGAAAAAAAAAGAGCCTTGCACGTTCAGTGGTTCCGCTGAGAACAGACACAAATTCGTAGCTGGAACACACTTAGAGAAAAAACACATGCTCCACAAGCACATGCCCGAGCCAAGTTTAGAACAGATAAAATAGAAATGCCCAAATACAGATAGGAGGAACATAACAAAAGCATACAATAGACAGATCAGGAAACAGTCAGAACAAATACTGTCTTTTGTGTGTCACCCACAATCTTAAGATCCTTTGTCTGCATATCTTTCTTCATGTCTGCAACTCCCTCAAGCACTCATTTTAAACATCTATATAACGATGTAGCATGTAGCTGCTCTCTGCTGCTACCCCCTTGATGCCCATCAGCCCTGATAGGCACTACATTATCTCCACATCTAAGACACCTGCTCCTATAATCAGTTGTACACTATCTCTCGCTGTTTTTCTGGAATGGATTAAATAACTGAACCATGAGATGGACATCATCTTCAAACACATCTTCTAATCTGGGCCTCAATTCCCTAGTCTTCTCCATAGTCTTTTTGATCGCCAGTCAGACGAAAATTCTGCAACTCTTTTTCTTCACTCTACCATCTTATTTTGCATGGCAGTGATTTTCATCTTTTTAACAAAAGGATGTGCAAATTGGTGGCCCGCAATTACTACAATTTCTGCAATTTACTCCAAAGCAAAGTTCATGGCATGTCAAAACATCTCACTAGGAAACTTGGCCAGCCATGTGATCTTTTGCACAGCATTAAAAATCTCCTTGTTCACAGTTCACCCAGCAGAGCTTTCAAAGTTGTCCATGTCCTGTGTGTTTTTCAGTGCCTTCTTGAGCCACTGAAAACAGGGCTGCAACCATTGTTATGCTCAGTTAATTGGACCTTTGGGTACAAAAGGTTGAAAAATTCATGACCAAATAGATAAATAAGCACAACCATTGAATTCCCACGACATATCCCAGCGCTAGCTCCAATTTTCCCTTGCTCATTCTAGCCTATAGGCAGGCTTGTCTGAAAGGCTGATTCATTAGAGTGCTTCAGGACAGTTCTATCAGCCCTTCGACTCAATCACACACCTACCTCTCCGTGAGTTTGTAAACTATCAGCAACAGTCTGTCACAGCCTGTTCGGTGACATATAAATTGTTGTTTAAAGTGATGTTTTGTGACTGTGAGCAAAACTGCTCCCAGTTAATCAATACCACAAAATCAATTCAGCTCTCTGGGGAAATGTCACAGAGAGACTACCCAGCATGCAAAGGTGGGGCAAAAACAAAAGTTTTAGATGGATGGGGGAAATGGCAGATGAGGCAGTGAGCCAATGAGCTAAAACAAAACTGGTTCATTACAAATCATTCCACATTTAGGGAAACACGGCAAACACAACAGCAGATGATTAAATTATGTCAACAAAACCCCCAAACTCACACCTTTGTTTCCTGCTAAGCTGGTGTCAGAGCATCATGGATTAGATTTATTAAAACAAAAGCTTCTCCATTGGTGATAAGCTCCTTGTTCAATGTGTGAGCCGTGCTCATTTATCACACAGGTAGACGTCAGGTTGCACTGAGGAATACAGAGAATCTGTGCTATTGGAGGTCAGCAAGACATTTACCTGACAGCGCCTGCCTCTGCGCAATGTCTTGAGCTGACAATGTCTGTGGTAATGGGCATCAATAATGCAGACCCTTGGCCGAATAAAAACTCCCTGTCGCCATGACTATCCTCACAGCCCTGTGAGACAGCACATATGCTTGCACTCATCTCCTGCTACACCACACACAACCTGTGTGATATATGAGTGTGGGTTGAATGCCTAAGTTTCTGCAATTGTAAGATAGTCCTTAGAATAACAGAAATAGCCATTTCTTGAGCTCTAATTATTTTTGGGGCTGACATCAGCAGACACCAAGTAAATATCTTCTCTTCCTCCCTTTTCAACTTGTTCTGGTACTAGGGATTTACCAATCTGACCCCAGATCAGGGCAACATGTGATCTTAAACATTAGGAAAGGCCAGACATGACCAAATTATAGTAAATGCAGTCACTGCCAATTTCAAAGTCAAAAATGTAACCAACGTGGAAGTGCCAAAAACTGCAGTTCTTAAAATGGCCACTTGGGGGCTGGTTCCAAGAGCAATTCTATCCACAAACAGTACAATGTTAAAATGTCCAGCTTTAGAGCAGATCTAAACATGTTTACAAGCTGGTACAAACATAACTATTTTGGTCTCTGTAGATAATTTCCCCTTAGTGACACGTTCATCCCAATTGTAAAGGCAGTTTTGTGGTAACCTTTACCCCAGCAGAACACTGACATTTTAAAGAGGCTAACAAAAGCAAAGTGGCTAAAACTAAAGCTATCCAGAGCTGAGAGCCAACCACAAGCCAGCAGCCTCAGTGTGAGTCTTAGGTATGACTAGTGAAAAGATCAAAGCAATTACGAGAAAAATTATGGAGACGAGTGTAAAAGAGAAAAGGGTGGATGTCTTGTTATCTGGTGAAGTTCTGAACATACTGGGAAATGATGTCAGTAACTGACATTTCTTTTGTTATATAAATCTGTTCAAGCTGCTTTTGTTTGGTGAGGTAAAATATGTCAAGGTGAGTGCACAGCAACTCATTTTTAGTCAATTATTTGTCTTTCTAGTAGCAGAGAACTTTATTTTCAGTTGTTTCAGTCAGAGGAAATACTGTAACTTACTGCAGTCTGGGGGGAACTGTAAAGTAAAATTTTTACTTTTATTCTGAAAATAATATTTTGCGTTGAAGAAAAGCTGATTTTGGTTTGTATATTTATCAAGTATATTTCTTAGAAAAACAATCAGAATCGGCAAAAACTTTATCTCCAGGTCACACTTAGCAAAAAACTGGACACGAAAATTGCAATCGGTGCATCTGTACTAATAATAACCCTACAGGCCCTTTTGCCATATGACAGTGATCCTGAACTGGACAAGAGATTAAGAAAATGCACTCAAAAAATTATTCTTTGACCTCAAAAAGCGTGTAGCAATAATTTTGAGTAAAATACAACAGAAATATATAAAATCAAAGGTTTATTTATTCAAATAATGAATTATTTAAGAAAATGTGCTTGGTAACTGAATGTATACCAATCAAGTAAATTTCATTTGACCAGATTCATTTATATGTAACATTTTACATTGTACTTATGTGACAAAATTACAGGGAAAATTGACATGTAATTAAATCAGTTAAAGTCTGCATTTTGGGCAGAATTTGTTTTGTGTGTGGATGGATAATAATAATAATAATAATAATAATAATAATAATAATAATAATAATAATGTTGCCCTATCATTGCACCTCGCAATCTAAGCTAGCTAGTATTAGGTACTAGCTTCCACTTCCACCATCTCATCTAAGAACCACAATGCTGATAGGCAAATGCTCCATTCAAGGCTTCAAAATGATAATTCACAAACCAGTAAGTGATCTCGCCATGGTAGTCATTAGTTGTCATGATTAAAATATGACATTTATGTTCTGCGCTATTTTCCTTTACTCAAGGGCAAACTCTCCTCCAAGACAGCACCAGCCGTTACAGAAATGTCCAGTTTAAAAAAAGAAAAAAAAAAAAAAGACAAATATGAATTTTGAACATTTTCAGTCAGAAATAGCATAGCAAAAAACTACAATTTCAGCAAAGGAAGGGCACTGGGTGATTGTTTATTTGGAAAAAAAATATGGCACATGTTATGTATTAGATGTCTTATAAGTCTTATACAATTTACTCATGAAAGTACCATTTTTCTCATACAAAATAATTACAACAATTAAGTAAATAATGTGGAGAAAATTACAAAAGTGGCCATTTTTATGAGGAAATCAGAGTATAAGACATGTCAGTCTTGTAAGACATAAACAAAACTAAACTAAATGAATTTCTTATTATTCTTTCCATTTCTTTTTCATTTGGGAGATGAAACGAATGAAGCCATCAAAACGTGAAAGTTAGGTGAACAGATACCTGAGTTAGGACCCATACCACTTGGACACAGATGTCATCAGCAGTGAGTAACCAGTCTGATTTGCAGTTGTCAAACTGGTTGCTTTAAGTTCTCTTCCTATATTAATCATGACAGTTGTGGTCGCCTCACTTTAAACAAAGTAGTTTAAGTAATCCAAACCAAGTCACTGGTTTTCAAACAAACCTTAACTGAAAGCCTTGTTACATCAAAAAGTGAATGCATTAGATGCAGGATTTTTTTCTGCATTGTAATTTTTTGGCAGCCCCCCAAAAATTTTATCTAAAAGAAAAACATCTAGCAAAATAACTGTCAGGCCAAAAGAAAGGCATTTTTTGTCCTCCATTTGGGTGCTTATATAATGATTAAGTGAATGTGAAGACTATTAATAGTAACAGAATTGTTTTAACCAGTTTTGTTAGTTAGAGCAATTCTGGGTGTTTTTCTTTAATCCACCATAATAGCGTTTTTTTTTTTAAATCAAATGATCAGAAACAACAAGAAAAGGCACAGATTTACAGACTCATTAACTTTACTGGGCATGCACTAATTGTGCTTACTATCCTTCCCCCAGAGGTCCATTCTGAGCTAGGAAAAACCCTGCGCTCGTGTGATGTATGTATTCGATGCACGAGTCATTTTGCTGTTTCATATGGAGGGCTGCTTGTAGAACTCTTCTGCCCTCATCCCACCCACGGTAAAAATGATCCCACTTAGTCCCACATTTAATTTTCTGTTAAAGATATCACTGGTATAGGATCAGCAGTAGGATCAGCATCTGCAAATACCCAGGCTTAAGGTGTTGGACTTAGTTCTGAGAGAGAAAAAGTTCAGCTGAACATCTTTGCTTTCTCTCTTTATGCCACTCCAAAGGGCAGGTCATACTTTTCTCCTCATCTTCCTTCCATTTGCCCCAAACAATCTTCAGACAAATACGAGCACACATTGCCCTTTTCGCAGCTGCACAGTGCTATATCCCCCCTCCCCCGTGCCCTGTAGCCATCCATTCGGCACTACAGACTAGAGTACATGCACACCTCATTCCCCTACTGCCACCCCAACAGTTTCTCACTTCTGCCCTCTAACCATCTGACAATTATTTTTCACCAAGCTGACCTCTCATCAGCAGTATACAACTCCCTGTCTCTCATCTGGCTGCCCTCTACTTATTTTCAGTGAAGCTTAAAGGGGTGCAGAAAGCAACAATCTCACACATTGGCATGTATTTACACACTTCTTCCATCTTTTTCTGCATCAATGCTTCTCTGTCTGCTGTCTTTTTTTATTCCTGCTAGGTTTTCACACCTTTGCCTCACTTAACTTTCATGATCTTAAAGCCACGCGGTGTGACCGTGCCCTGAGCATTTAAGTTTGTCCTGACCTTTCTGTGTCCCTGGAAGTAATGTCTTGTATCCACATTAAATATCTCTTCTAGATGTGCAGTAGAGCTCCTTTCCTTCTTCTCTCTGCTCTTGTTCTTACTACTTAATCCCCATCTTTTTGAAAAAAGTGGCACCCACAACCTCGTTCTTTCTGGTGTCAGATACATGATAGGAATGTAGAAAAGAGAGGACAGCCGGGATATTGCTTAGACACATACATTTGATATCTGAGAAACCACAGAGCAGAAATATAATGCTGCAGGCATGTTATGGCTCCAAAGCATTTGTCAGAAGCAACAAATCTGAGAATCTTTGCCATGGGGAATCTGGATACCGAAAAGCCAATCACAAGATTTAACATGAAACAGACTGGTACACAAACAAATTTACACAATTAGATGTGTGGATGAAAAATAATCCCCACGTATACGCACATGCAACCATACACATGCTCACGATCGCCTTGAAAATCAAGCATAATCACTAGAGGCAATATTTTTAACGAAATTTAATAAATGCAGACAGCTTTTTGTGAAATTGTTTTCTACTTACACAAACAGCCCCTCAGTCACAAATTACAAACAAAAATGAGATCTCTTCTCAATTCATTTCACATCACAAGGGGAATATGCAAATATAGCTGGGGGGGCGGGGGGGGGGGGGAAGGGG
>VUQS01017344.1:2358-19059 GCA_015108495.1 Heterochromis multidens | reverse complement strand
GAGAGATAAAGAGAGTACATTTAGAGATAATGGGCATTTGGCAAAGTGCTGCAGAATATCAAGTACAAGTTAAAAACAAACAATTACATTTTTAAAAGTAGTGAGTACATCAGAAATTAAAACCATTACAAACAGGCTTAATCGTATTAGTTTCATTTTCAGGTTAGGGCTTAAAATGACAAGGTGTGTTAAAAAGAGGACATGCATTTGAGATGTGTCACTTTTCCTTTGTCCTCACTCTGGTTCATTATGAGAGCTGCTTCTTGTGCAACCCTGAATGTTTTTTTTTTAATAATAATAGGTCGTCTCGTTAAAATAATAAATGATAAATGGAATAAAGTGACAGAAACTTGTTTACATATATTTCTAATGGCAATGACACAGATATATATGCCTTTTCCAGGTAATAAATATATGAAAAAAGTAACTTCAAAGCCCCTTAAAAAAGAAAACATGCCACCCACCTGATACAAAGAAATGATCCTTATTGTTGCTTATAAGTCATGTAATTTTATTTGTATTGCACATTTAAGTACAATGGACACTGACCAAAGTGCTGCACATTATCAGGTACAAGTTAGAAACAAATAGATTAAAAAAAATAACAAGTAAAATACCCTCCCAATTCAAGTGCACAATCCGGTTCATCTGTAATAAGTGTAGGCTGTCAGTCCTCTGTTTACCTCAGCTGTCAATATGACTGCAGTATCAGTATGCCAGGTGTCCACGTCTATTTAGTCTGGAGGAGGCTGTAAATTTTTGTGAAAGGAGTCCGATACGAGTCGATGAGTCAGTGAAGATCACTTCTGTCCAATGACAGCGATACTGAGGTGATTTGTTGAGGATATGCTGAATTTTCCTGTCAGTAAGCGCTGCTGTTTTTGCCACTGTTAGCTGCTGTTAGTGAAACTTTCTTTGAAGTGGATGTAACATTGTTGGACTCAGACACTTAGTGAATAAACTCTCATACGATGTGAGAATGTAATCAAACTGTTTATCAGAGGAAAAGTGTGAATTTTAAAACACTTTAGCTGGCATAATGTTAGATTATAACCAGCTGCTGTTGTTGTTTAGCCGGCTCATTGTCAGCTGTCAGGAGGGTGGGTCACATGTCTAATCTGCTGACAATAAGTAATTGCAACAATATCAGGAATAAATAAGCATGTTTATGCACATATACATGATTTCAGTTCAGGAGATGAGGCTTGAGGTGAGAAGGAAGAGGATGATGTGGAAATGAGGGAGGAGAGAGAGCAGTGGTGGAGGAGGAGAAAGACATAATGAGAAAGTGATGATGAAAATATATATGTACAAATGTTAAATGGTCACATTTAGTTTGAAAGAGCTGTTTGTGATCTTTAAATTGAAAGTAACTTATAAGGTGTACTACGTACGTGGCCAGTCTGTAGTCACATACATAAAACACAATTAGGTGGAATGACAATGTCCATCTCGGCCACTGTATTCAAGATGGTGGATTCCACAAACCGGTGCCCACTCCTATGTATTTTTAATGGATTAATGCTAAGTTTATGAAAATGTATCAATTTGTTGGAAGACATAATTACACACTCATCAATACATATTTATGAGTGCAACATTCTTTTTTTTTTCAATTAAATAACCTAAAAAAAATGACGTACTGTACCTTTAGGAAAAGGACAGGCATTTGAAATGTGACACTTTTCCTTTGTGTAACCTTGAATGAAATTGTCTAAATTTGCTTTTTAGTGTTTATTTACCATTTACTTTAAGTTTTTTTGTTTTTTTGTTTGTTTGTTTGTTTTTGTCATCCTGCATTACTAAGTGCAATGACTAAAATCTGTGGTGTTTCCACATGCATATACATGACTCAACCACTAGATGGTAGAACTCAGCTGTTACATATATGTGTATTATAGCTGCTGTAGAATTCATATATCAATGCTGTGTAAACTCAAACTAAACTTAGAGCCAGATCAGTCAGAGCACAGAGATGTAATTTTTGCATGTATAAACTTTGTATATTCACTACACTGCCACTGAGTGCATTCACAAATGCACTCAGTGGCAGTGTTGTGGAGGGGACTCTTTTAACGGGAATAAATCCTCAGCATATTTCAAAAAGAGCAGCTATCTAATTTTCCCAGCTGAATCTTTATTGCTGCTGACACAAAATGAAACGGTCCACCTCCCCCTATATGGGCAGGTGCTAGCAGAGGCATGAGCTGTTGCAGCACTGTTCTTTTTTCCACTCAGCCAGCTACAGCAGCTGTAACATATATTTCACATCTGAGCTCTACTAGCCTTCCAAAAAGCAGAGCATTGTCTGCCAGGTCTAGAATATCAAAAATATATATTGTCTTCTGTTTTGTTTTGTTTTTTATAACATCTGTATGTCTCTGGACTCTATGTAGGCCCCTGGATCTGATCTCTCTGGGATTTTTTTTTTTTAAACAGATCTGTTTAGTGTTTTCATCCACCGTCAAACAATCAGGAACAAGAAGTTAAACTGGAATCATAAATGTTGGATTCCTGAGAAAAGACAGAAGAAAACCACAAGAAAACAAACCACAGAAAACAGGAAAAACAAATATCTACTTTTAGGTATTATTGTATGAAGATGCTACATCATTTAAACAATTTAAAAAATAATATGCACACTGTTAACTGTTTGGAGCAGTACTACATAGATTTCTGAACAGGACTGAGCACAATCTAAGCCTTTGGCTTAGATCTGATTTCAGAAAAATAATACAAGCAAACAAAATGATGGTAACAGTAATGAAAAAAAGCTGGAGAACAGGAGAGTCCTGGTTATTTGTGTATCTACTTTTACCATCTGAACAGTTGATGAGGGGCATTTTCTGTGCACTGCTGCCACTAATGTTGAGAAATTCCTGTCTCATTACTTGTGGTTTTTTTTGTGCCAAGTTAGACATTCCATCAGTGTATTACCCTGTCCATGTAATCAACACCAAACACATACCTTCTGAAACTATTTAAGAGCGACAAATAGATGGAGTTGTGTGCACTGGGCATGAAATCACTCTACAAATTCAAACACAAGGTTGTGAGTTTATTTTAGTGATGTTTGGAGGATTCAAAGATAAAAGAACTTGGTCTTGATTTTGACTCTTCTGCAAGTGCCTCCCTGCTGAAAAGTTCTGCTTCCTGTATTAACATCTCAAATAACCCCCATCTTTCTTCTTTTCTTTCTTTTCTTTTAGTGGTCTCTCAAACTTGCTTCTGCTTCTTCTAATGTCTTCCCTATCTCCCTCTGCGATTCCCCTCATGTTTGTTTTCCGCCAGTTTTCTGTTTCTGCAGTCCTTATTCTCTTTCTGTCTTTCCTCTCCTCTCTTCTATACTCTTTGATCAGGTGCCTTGTTGCTATGCTGTATCCAGACAGTGTGATGTATCTGGGCCAAGCAGCAGACAACAAAACTTCACAATGCTTGTCTCTGAGAGAAAGAAGAGATTTTGTGCGTTTGGTACCCTTTGTTACCTTGTGAAAGGTGAAATTTGATGTAAAAATGTGCCAGTCTGCTCTCAGGGAGTTCAGTTGTTGAACACTGTTTTTGGATTCCTGTGGAAGTTTCAGATTATACCCCAAGCAGCAAGCCATAAAAGTGGGCCAGGAAGCACATACTAATGTAAAGGAATCAGCTAAACTTACTTCAATCCAGTTATTGTTAATGATATACCTGTTTTTTCTTTCTTTTTTCCCCCTACAGTCACATATCAGAATATTTATAATATACATATAGTAGAACAGAATAGTAAATTAGTACAATGATGTGTGTATGGTGTCATGTCATACATTTACTGGATCTTTATTAATAATTTTACATCTGTCTGTTCTTCTCCTATCTCAACAACCATTCCAATCTGCTTCAAACTTGACAAGTTTGTAGGTGTTAAGTTTGAGGCTGTTTGGATGAAAGGCTCTTATATTTTGGCTAAAAGTTGCTGTTCTTTGCTGGTGTTTCCCCTTCTGACTGCTCCACACCGTGTGTAGTGAGAGGCTCACACATAAAAGCACATGCATGTTCTTTAGCTTCATGAGAACGTTCACTGACATTAATGTATTTCCAAGCCTGTTATACATAAGTTTAACAGCTAATCGTCAAACCCTTTTTACCTGAAATGGCTTATTATTGCACAAAATGGCACCGGAAGTGTGAAAAAAATTGGCCCAAAAAGTGTCACAAACTCTGCCACCCACATCAGCCGTGTTTTGAATAGGGACAGTGACACACTCACGTTAAAGCAGTGTATCCTAAAAGCTGGTCTCTTTATCCTCTTTAACCTGTCCTCTTTGTGATTGCCTGCGTGTGATGCATTCAGGGGACTTACTGTAGCATGGATGCTAAACAGAAGACAATTTTGAATCAGTAAACAGATACCATTAAGATAAATGTGTGCACACGTGGCATGTTATTTTTTTAACAATGTGCTTATCACTGTATAGATGTCTGCTTTTTATGACACTCAGGCCTCTATTTTCTATATAGTTCATGGTTTATTCAAGAAACTGAATGGGTTAATATGAATATGAAAGTGCATGGAGGAAGGTCTGTTCTCTGTTTGCGCGTGTTTGCGTGATTATTATAAAAAGAACTACTGGCAGTGGTGGCATGGCACAGAAGGTGGGCGGGGGTGGGGGTTTGTCTGGTTGCCTGACACATCTTACTCTAATCAGCTCCCCTGGGAGAGTGCATGTGTGTGTCTATATGCCTGTATAATGTTCTGAATTTATGAATATTGTTTATACATGTGCCACTATCGATTGTGCGTACTATGTGTGCGACTACGTGTACGCTGTGGGTGTGTGAGTGTCTTCTGCATGTGAGGCCCGTGCTGCATCATAGTCAACATAGCTCTTAAATAATTTACCAAAAAATGAAAGTGAAAAATTAATGAGAGCAGATTCTTCCTTCTGTTTGTCCTCCTCCTTACCCCCACCCCTGTCCTGATGTAAATATTTTTTCGTCTTCCACTCTCCTGCTTAGTAAGTCTCACTATCACTGTTGTCATCTGCATAAAGATTCAATCCACAGCTTATTCTTATTATGTCTGTAATGAACACAAATTAACATACAAATGAATGTCAGAAGGAGTTTAAGCTATGTGTCTCCATCCATTCGTCTGTTTTCTTAACAGTTTATCCAATGTATCTTCACAGGGAGTTCTAGAGCCTATCCCAGTTGTCTGATAATTTAAATAATGTAGTGTGTTCATGACATATTGCCTTAAGTACTTCTCTATAAATCCTTGCTTAAAGGTGAAGGGTATTTAAAAGTAGAATGGGAGGCAGAGCCTTCAGCTTTCAGGCCCCTCTTCTGTGGAACCAGGTCTCAGTTTGAATTCAGGAGACAGACACCCTCTCTACTTTTAGGATTAGGCTTAAAACTTTCCTTTTTGATAAAGCTTATAGTTAGGGCTGGATCAGGTGACCCTGAATCCTCCCTTAGCTGCTTAGCTGCAATAGGCCTAGGCTGCTCGGGGCTTCCCATGATGCGTGTTTCTTCTTCACCTCTTTTCACTCATCATGTGTTTATACATCACTCTGCATTTAATCATGAGTTATTATTAATCTCTGGCTGTCTTCCACAGAGTGTGTTTTGTCCTATCTCCCTCCCCTCACCCCCACCCGGTTGTGGCAAATGGCTGCTGGAGGTTTTGTCCTACTAAATGGGAGGTTTTCCTTCCCACTGTCACCAAGTGCTTGCTCATTGGGGTTGTCTGATTGTTGGGTTTTCTCTGTATTATTGTAGGGTCTTTACCTTTTAATATAAAGTGCCTTGAGGTGACTGTTGTTGTGATTTGGCGCTATATAAATAAAACTGAATTGAATTGAATTGAACTGAATTGAAAATTGATAGAGCCTACATGAAGTTTGATTTCTAGGTAAAAAACACAGATTCTATATTAAAGATGCACATAGTTTCTTTCTAATAGTCAGCAGGAGGCGACTCTTCTGGTCACAAAAAGATGTCCAGTTGTGAAGTCTGTAGACAAATGGCCCTTTGACTCCTCTGTCTGTGACCTCAGCAACACTTTCCTGATGTGTTTATGGCCTTAGTTGGTAGTTTCAGGTGTTACTTACTGTAACATGATGTTCACTGGATAACTATGGTCCCATTTAAAGTAAAAAAGGAAAAACTTGTTATCCCTGGTTTTCCTGCCCACCTGAGGGTATAATGAATTGTAATAATTACACCTCTTGTCAGATCGTCCCTTGTGTTGATATATAATTTCCACCATATTAGTTTAGCATCTTAACACTGATTGATTTTGACTCGATGGTAGGAGTAGATGAAGTTGGGGGATCCCCATGATGTGTAGTGTTCATTCTCTTGGGACCATGAATGTCTGATCAAAGTTTAATATTGACATATTTTGATCAACCAGCTGACTGACCAACCAGACAAAGCAGCCATCCAAATAATTTAAATGCCTGGAAAAGCGTAGTAGGCTATTTCTCAGTATAGTATTGCCTAAAACTTATAACCTGTCATGTTTATTCTTCACTTCCTCCACAAGTGAGTGTTTTGGGGGGATTTTTAGTGAGTCACATTAAATAGTTTGATTAAGGCAATGAACATCAGCTTTAACTAAAGGTCATGCTTTTATTGTAACAGGAACAGGATCATGCTGTGATGTGAAATTCATATATATTTATACCAAATCAATATAAATACCTGTAAATGCCATTTTCCAGCTAAGTAGACAAAAACAAAGATTTAAATCATTTTATTATTTATATTCATATTTATATTTATATTTATTTATTTTTATTTACTTTTGTATTCCGCGCTAATGTACAGAACATGGCAATGTGTTAAACATGTAGATGGAGGGTAATGAAACAAAACCACAGAGCATCTCATGGGACCTGAAGAAAGCAGTCCAGATGGGCATCATGATGAGTCACTTCACAATAATTTATTTAGAGAAATTCCAACACTGATGACGTCCAATGACAGCTTCTGATGTTTGTGGAAAAAAATGGGTCACATCAACACAGATGATCTGCTGTTTAAATTTATTAAATCACACAGGGAGCTTGATTTGTGTTGGGTTACTGAAGGGACAAGATGGGTTTTATATAGATAGACAGACAGACAGACAGATAGATATGTGTGTAACTGAGGTAGGAGTGAAGCATTTGTTTTTTTGACCTCAGCATGGAAATTGGTATGTACGCTGTATTCTATTTTCTTTAACGTAGGGGAGAAAAGTCAAATGTTGTCAATAATGCAACCCAAGAAGAAACAGTCAGTAGACGATCCATAATCCAGTTTCTTAACCGCTTATCATAGGGAAGCAATTCACCAGTCTATAACAGAGCCAAGACATTGACAGACAGTCCAACACAATCATATCCACACCTGAGGTATCTAATATCTTGTCTTTAGACTGTGTTGAGCAAACTGGAACACCCGAGAAGAAGAAGAAAAAAAAAAGGTAACAGTCTCTTGAGGCTGGCTCCAAAAGGGAGTGAATCCCCACAGAATCAGTGCCTCAGAAATAAACATGTTTACAGCCTGGTACAAAAAAATGTTTTGGTCTCTGTAGGTAATTGTCACCTTCGCAACAACAAGACGATATAAGTCATTTGTTCCTACCCTCAAATGCAACCCATCGGAGCATTTCCAAAATGAGAACCCCTACAGGTGGCAGAAGACAACACAACCTCATATGTGATGGTTTCACTGTGAAGAGATAGGGTGTCGCTTTACGACCAATGTTTTATTAACAAAGTATGTTGAAACAAACCATTGAGCAGGCACATCACCGAGCAGGTAAAGATGAAGATGACAGGCAGCTTGACTTGGCAGCTCAGAGCAGACATGGAGTCAAACGATGGATGGTCGGCTACCCTCAGCGCCTGCCTGAAAGGAAAAGCAAGGTATGGAGTTAACAGGAGCTTAGCTGGTGGTACATTAAGAAACTATAAATTAGCAGCACTGACAGGATTAATATTGTATATCATTAACTATATTATTAGCCATCATCTTTCATTTATTTGTGGGGTTTATAGATGTTTTTATTAAGCCCATTAAAGATAAGGCTAACCACAGATAGCATTAACTTTAAAAGAAAGTTGAATAACTGAAAAATATTAAGTATTATAGTAGTATAAGTATTGTGACTGCTGCCTATCTCCTGAATTCAAAGTGCATATGCAAGCACTGAGTGACTTTAAGTCTTCTAATGAAACTGCAAAACATCACAGTTTACTTATACTAAACTTTACTACATAAGGTACCCAGTCAGCCTAGTAAAAGGCCTAAAGTACACATTCCTCTCATTTATTAGTTATCTCTCCAGAATTAAACAGTCATGGTTTTGAACATGTTTCTATTAAACCTAAGGTAGTGCAATGTTCCATAATTTATTTAATGAACATTTAGAATATTATATCCATTGATCTAATATTGTCATATGCCCTGCAACAGACTGGCAACCTGTCCAGGGTCTCACCCTATGGCAGCTGGGATAGGCTTCACCCCCCCCACTGCAACCCTGAATTGGACAAGCAGATGGAAAATGGATGGATGGATTGTCATATGTGAGTCTGTACATTTACCATGTCACCCAACAATGACTGTGTTTTCCTGCAGATACTTTGTAAGGGCATTGACCTAAGTGTAGTAAAATGTTTCTTTATGTGTTAAAATTTCCCCCACATTTTGTCTTATAAATACACTTGCATTGCTTTTCCTAGCAGTTATTGAATAGTTGCACTTATCTCAAAAAAGGTAATTGCATGTTAATCTGTTATGCACAGGGGGTGACACAGGTCCCTTGCCAAGGGAATTTGTCAAACAACACACACGCTTGCAACAACACACAAACACACTGTTTGGAATTCCCTAACCCTCAGCTGAACTCATCATAATAACTGTGGCTGTGGCAAATGGCTGTGGATAATTAATGGATCCTGACCACTATCTGCACCATTTACTGGACATGCAGCTGAACAGTTTTTCTAACATCCTTATTGTATAATATTAGGTTTTGATTTATTGAACTCCTCACTTTATTTGCATTTTCTATTTAATTGGCTGCTGCATCATAGTTACAATTTCCCAGCTTTTAGGACAAATAAAGTATTTCTTATGTGACACCTTGTCATATATGGTGAGCCTATGTTAGCATTCAGTGTATTTATGAGAGCTGTGCAGTGTGCATCCATCCATTTTCTTCCGCTTATCTGCTTATATTACAGTAAGGCACATATGTACATTTTTTTTATGAATTATAAACTTGACTCCATTATGACTAAGGAAAAAAGTTATTTGCACAGTATAAACCGTATAGATTTAGTGAATTTATATCAGCTGTGCACACTGTAGGAACATTATATTATGTAAAACATGCAGTATATGAACATATTCTTGCAGATTTTTCCAATTATCAACATGTTAGGATATAATGTTATTTACATTAGGTGGCAAGGAAAATAAAAATAAAAAATAAAGTACATAAATATTACATATAGTACTTGGATGAGTAGCAGGAAGACACATCCTCATCTCTACTCACATCACAATGAATTACAAAGTGACACCAAATCTTAAGAACCAATAAAATCTCAAATAGTTGCTGGATAGGTTGAACTTTAAAGAATAAACTCTGCCATTCTTGCAAAAAAAAAAGTATCACTCTTTGAGATCCACAGCCAGTAAAAGTGCACTCCTGTCTTCAGTGCACCTAAAGCAACATGCTGATTGTCTGAATTTGTTTATGAGTCAGAATGAGTCACTCTATTTGTGTCTTACTGATAGATCCAGGACTGAGCACAAACAGTGCACACGTTTAATGTAGAGGTAGAGTACCATGAAGAACAAGTCACGACATTTTACAGAAAGTGTAGTGGATTCAATCTGAGGACTCTACATTTAAATGATTTAACGAAGAAGCGCAACACAGCTGTCAATTGCCAGTGTCAGATATGGAGGGGGAAAGACAGCTGATGGGGTCACTGCAGAAGTCATGCTGATGGGCATCATCCTCGAGGCCCCTGACAGAAAATGCAAATCAAAGTTCCAATGACATTGAATATGGAAGTTTTGAGAATGTTCAGAAAATAAGATCCACACCTCTTCTGGTGTTACACATTCTCATCATCAAAATTGCTTTCTCAAAGTGCTGCCCCTACATTCCTCCATCATCTTCAAGTCCCTCAGTAGCTCTGCACGACTCCCAGGAGTCTGGAAGATCCTGACGTATTCCTCTCTGAGTCCCTCTAGCTGTATCTGCAGTTTAGCTACTGGCTCAATACAGACCTGCATCAGGGCCTTTAGGTTACACACAACACAGCACGGCAGGTTCAGTCAGGAATCTTTCTTTAATTACTTTGCACAAGACATAACTGCCACATGAAAGCAGCTAGAGAAAATCAGCTTCTTAGCACCTGAAGAAGAGCTAAAACTGGAAGTTCTGCATACCAATAAGACTAAAAAAATCTCTTTCAGGAATATCACATCCTCTTCCTCAAATCTTCTTATAAACATCTTATCAAAGACCTTTTTGGAGAGAATGCCAACTGTGCCTTAAATTAAAAGAACACACGAAAATTTTTGCTATTAAATTATTTTCACTGATAGCACACTTAACTAAAAACCAACATAAAGCATATCGGTAAAGGGGAACTGTCATAGGAAAACATACCTGTCAATGAAGCCGTCCAGTGGCACAACTCTGTCTGCTGCTTCTACCACGACATCATATTCATTTAGCAGAGAAGACAATTTTGTTTTTGCCTAATTCTTCACCAAAATGTGTTCTGCTGTGAAATATTCCTCTTTTATGCAATGTGTTTGCACGTTAAGATTTTACATATAAATCATATGCAGAGCTTCTAACACTCATGTTTGCTGCACACAAGCTTTATTTCATTGTTTTCCATTCATTTTTGAACCAGTCCTAGGATTAATGATAGAAACATAGCTCCACTGGTAAATGAACACATGAATAACCAACACGGATATAAAATATTACCAGAATGTTGGGCCCTGGACTCAAACTCAGAACCAGATAACCAATCAGAGTGTTTTTGGCTATAATTTAAATACTGCACCTTTACCTGCTGGTTAGCTCACCTTGCTCTTCTTTTGCCTTTTAACTCAAAGGGTCAGAGTTCAACTCCCCCTCGGAGTGAGAGATCATCCTTTTACTTAAAGGCAATATTTTTAAATCTCACTGCAGTAATGTAAAGGTTAAACATAAACAAACTGCAGCTTCTTTGTAGCTCATGTAATAGAGTGCATGTTTACCCCTTGCAGGGTTGGAGGTTCAGCCCCTGAACTCCCCTAGACCATAATGCTGTATACATGCAGCGGTTAATTATGTTGCTCCTCTGTGGTTGCTTTGTTGATACTACTTTCGAAAAATTTTTGTTTACCTTGTATAGTGGTTCTATAGTGTAGTGGTTTATATATTCACCTCACAAATGAAAGAATCCGCAGTTTGATCCTGGGAGGAGACAGAAATCCCTTCGGGATTGCGTCAGAAAGACTATCTGGTGTAAAATATCTGACCAATCATGTATGTAGTGCTATCTGCTGTGGTGTTACTGTTTTTCTCAGTTTTATATGTATTTTTATTTTGTACATATTTTTTTATGTAACTACTGTAATGAGCTATGTGCAGGCCCTTTTTGAGCCTTTATCATAGCATTTGTTTTGATACAAAGCAGGTCTATAAAATTCACACAGTCAGCTTAATTTAACTATTTATTAGTACTTGTTGTATGGTTACCCTAACTCTGAAATAGTTCAAATTCTCCTCGGTACATGTGTGTCCTACTATAATAAGCGTGATTTTGATGTCATTACTCACTATATGAGCTTACATGCCACATATACCTTTTTTTCTTTTTTTTTTTATTTCAAGGTAACAGATACTTATAAGTTATTGGCCAGGTCCCAGTCTCAAGTTTGAAAAAGAAAATGATTTTTTTTCGTATTTGTCTTCATGTCTAAACCAATCATATCATGTGAGAGACTAACACATCAGAACCTCTGGCTGTGCAGTTGGTGACCAACTACAATTTCTGACTCCAAAAGTTAGTGACTCCTTAAGAAGTCACAAATATTTCTCCTGAGGTTATTCTTGCAGCCATCGCTGGTGATGTGCAGGCCCTCTGTGAGCCTATATCACACCACAGATCTATAAAATTCACATAGTAAACTTAATTTAACTATTAATGAATAACTGTTGTATGGTTAAATTGTCATAGATTAAACTGCATTTTAATATGACAAAAAGTATACAACAAAAACAGTACCATTTTTTAAAATGTGTTTTGAGTGTGTGTTTGTGTCTATGTAGTCATATTTGTGAAATGCACATTTTGAGCGAGTAGAGGGTCAAGTGTTTCCACTAGATCATATTACAAGATCATATTCTGGTTCTATGAATCACAGAATCATGTTACATGAGGTTATGTTTTTTTTTATTTCTATGCAAAAAAAGAAATCATAATCAGGAAATCTGGACACTGAGGATATTGAGTGACGTCAAATTTCAAGTGTTATAATAAATGAAGGATGGGGGCCAATAATATAGTTCATGATATGCAACATTAATCCTGTCAGTGTTGCTAATTTACAGTTTCTTCATATCAACAAGTCCTCCAATCCAGGAGGACAGTCTCCTTCATGTAATACCACCAGCTCCATACTTTGCTTTTCCTTTCAGGAGGCTGCAGGAGCTGAGGGTAGTCGGGCTTCCATTGTTTGACTCCATGATGACGCAGGATTTATCGTTCCAACAAACTGTGCATCATCTTTAGCTATACCTGTGCAGTGAAGTACCTGTTTAGGGTTTCATTTCAACATACGGTGTTAATAAAACACTAGTCGTAAGGTGACATGTTATCTCTTCACAGTGCAAAGTCTATGGGACTAAACGGTGTTAGATGCCACAGAAAAAGCATTACAAAAACATTACACATGGACATGAAATTCTACATTCTACATACATAGCAACATTCCATTTGTATGTTAGCACTAATTAGCAGGTGTCTGTGTCTGTGCAATGCATTAATTCCATCTACAGACGCACCTTGTCACCCATGTTTGCTAGCATTAGCTGATGACTCAGTATCCCACATTCTTATTGAAATGTGGCCACTTCTGGCTCCAACAAAAACAAGATGGCCATGAAGCTTTCACAATACATGTGAATCATTTATATTGAGTCTATATCATTCAACGTTAGCTTAGGAAAAGCAAAATTTCATTAACATCAACAGAAGTGACCCCATGTAGTGAACTTATTATACTTTACAGAGTATGATGCCCTCGCAGTGCTCCAGATTGGGGTTGACCAGTCCCCTGCAGTTAGACACCATGAGCAGTGGTAACTGTTGATTCTATATATATATATATATATATATATATAACCCTTACTGTACAAGCTTCTAGGCTGGTACACTAAGCATTGAACCCAACTATAGGGCTATCAGTGGAGTCTATGTTGCTACTTACTGTCTCTGCCGATTATTTCTTAAAGAGTTAAGGATGGATTTGGATGAAAATTTGGCCAGAGGTGATGATTGGTCCTACTCAGAAGTTGGTTAACTTTTGGAGTTGATCTTCATGCGGATAGGGATCAAAAACAGTTTTGTTTTTTTTTACCCTTGAGAGTATCTTCATAAATATATATCAAACTGACTTTGTCTCAGTGTTCTCAGAACATGTCACAAATTAATCCAGATCCAGCTATCCTTCTGTATGATGCAAGTACTCAATTCATGCATGATTTGGATGAAACCTTCAGTCTTGGTGGAGGACAGCAGTTTTGGACTACTCTTGTTTAATTGATCTCTTTTTGTAAATGCTGAATGTACATTCAATCCATCATCTTAAACCAGAATTGTTCTATAGAGCTTAATGATTAAATTTGTCCTGCTTCATTGCTAGTTAAAGTGGAGCCATGCAAATATTTCATATTTGCACACCATGCTGCTCTACTCTGTTTTTTTGGGTTGCTGCTATTTGCTGGATTAGATTAGTGGAGCTCAAACTCATCCTCATACAACAGTGAGACCTAATTTTAAGACTTTATTAATTAAAAGTGTGGGCTATGCTGGCTAAAAAAGCTTCTCTAATGATAAGCTACAGTTTGTGGTAGAGCACCAAATACAAAAATGGAGCACCTCCCTTGTGTGGGCTCTTGTTTGGCTACTCAGCCAATCACTAACAAATCCCATTTGGTTTCATGTCTTCTGCGCCCTTTTTACACATATTAATGTTCATTAGATGGAGGGATGAAACAAACAAACACAATTACACAAAAAAAGTTAATGTAAGACTTTTGCCAAAGCATAGAGAAGCAGAGAGGGAAGGACAAAAGTTACTGTACGATAAGGTACTTCTGACCAAAAAGTTGCAGCTATTATTATTTTAAGTTACTTACAGTGTATGACTTTTTTTTCACTGAATGTAATCTATTTAGTGTGTAAAAAATATCCCTTAGAAGCTCTGTCTTTAAAGCCAAGTGGATACATTACATAGATGGTCTAACAAAAAAGTGATTAAACATCTCTCTCTCTCTCTATCATATAGGCTTCATTTTCCCATTTTCTGGTGAGTCAATAGTCAGGCTATAGAAGGTTCCTAAGTGCATTAGCAATGAATGGTAACCTCTGGGACTGAGTGGTCCCTTGTGGCTGACTCAAAGTAAATTAGTCCCCATAGACATCCATGTTAAAATGCTCAAATTAAAAGCATCACAATGCATGTTTAGAGCCTTGTTAAAATGTGTTTTGACCTCTTTGGACAGTTTCCCCCTTGATACAAACTGAAAGGTGCATGATTTTTGATTTTGCTAAGGCTTAAAGTCGTGACAGCTGTAGAAGACAACTGTCAGCTCTGCCTCACCTCTACAGTGAAGAGTCAGTGAACATTACGTTTGTCTTATTATATATTGTCTTACTTTGCTGTCTTTGAGGTGTTTTGGTCTTTTTTTTTCTGCTTTGTTTCTATTTTATTATCCTGGTGATAAAGTTCACTTTTGTGGTCTTGTGTTTTGCCTCATGTCTTATTAGTAGTCTGCCCAGTATTTTTTTTTTCTGTTCACGCCTCCCTGTGTCTCATTTCTGTGATACTGCTTAGGTCTGCCAAATGTTAGTATTCATGTCTGTGTTAATTGTCTTTTGGGTATTTTCGGTTTTACTTTGAAGGTTACTTTTCTTTTATGTCCTGTGTTAGTTTTACCTATTTTTCTTTCTTCCCCTGATTCCATGAATGTTATTCACCCGGCTGTCAGTTGTTTCTCAGTGATTTGCTTTCACCTGTGTCTTGTTGTCTAATCTGTCCTCTCCCTTGGTCTTTGTCACAAGTGTCTGCTATGCTCCCCTATGTTTTTGCTTTGCTTCCATGTGCTTTTCACGCACCTCATGTTTTTTGGATTTGAGTATTGTTCGACTTTTACATGTTTACATGTTTTGGACTTTTCATCAGTAAGAATAAAGGCTTGCCTTCTGCTGAACATTCAGTCTGCAGTGTTGTCCATGCGGATCCTCTGCACAACTATTAAGAGACTGGAAAAGGCCTATCTTTCAAATTATTAGAGCATCTGAAAAGATGTGAATTTTCAATGTGATCGCACAATCTTGGCAGCATTTTCATTTATTTAAATTTTTTAATAAAAAAAAAAATCAATGCCTTCCTTCTATTAAAATGTGATCATGTTTAAATGTTTGCATACATCTGCACAGGCTTGTTGCATATACTGCCTCTGTATGCCAACGTGTGTGTTCTTCAGAGACTGCTCTGTTTGTGTGTGTGTGTGTGTGTGTGTGTGTGTGTGTATGTTTTTTGCGAGCATATTGTCCATGTGTCTATGTGCATCTGTGTGCGTGTATTACTGCATGTTGTGACGTATGTGTGTGTGTTTAGTCTGTGAGATGCGTCAGTAACTGGGGCAGAACTGATTGTTGCTGATGGCTGAAGGCAAGAACAGACCTACATTCTGCTCTGCCATACAGAGGAGGAGGAGGAGGAGGAGGAGGAGGGTGATAAAAATTGGGGTCTCTTCTTTGCTCCTCTCCCTCTATTATTTCCCCTCGTAGTATATCTCCCACACTGCTTCTCCTTGTTCTCTCCTCTACACTCCCTACATTTTTTCATTTTGTCTGGTGTGACACTTGACAGACATAGGGTCTTACTCAGCACACTGAGAAGAAGTGACTCTGAATAGAAAGGAAAGAAGGACATGATATAAAGGGTGTAACATTGGCAGAGAGGCACAGAAAGAAAACATCACAACAGTTTCAGTGCATATCAATTTGTATTCTAATATTCAAGAATTACAAGAAGAGGCACACTGCTGCTCTAAATTCAGATTCATGAACCCTTTACAAAGCTAGAAATTCAGCATATTAAAGGAAGAATACTGTGTACACTCAGAAATATGTGTGCAGTATAGGTCAATTTTGTCCCTACAGGTAAAATCTACAGAAATCTGCCTCCTAGGGCAAATTATTAAGCCTCAAGGCACCTATGTTCAACTATCTGACGGTTAAAAAGAAGTAAAAGGAACGTATTTGTACAACGTCTTATACATTAAAAAAAAAAAAAAAGTAATGAAATCTAAACTTTAGTTTTTTAAATTGAATGAAAAGTGTTTACTAAGGATTTGGACATGGAAAAAATATTCTAATTGTCTTGTCGGTGGAAAAGTGGGTTTGAGTCTTCCTT
>VUQS01017343.1:8001-18783 GCA_015108495.1 Heterochromis multidens | reverse complement strand
CTGATAGATGTCAATGACTTTGTTTTTCAGCTGTTTCTTCAGGTCGTGACATGACGTGTTGCTTTTTGGGATCTTTTAGCCTACTTTACTTTGTCAGACAGGTTCTGTTTAAGTGATTTCTTGATTCAGCAGGTCTGGCAGTAATCAGGCCTGAGTGTAGCTAGTGAAACTGAACTCAGCTTTACAAAAAATGTGGTTAATCACAGTTAATTTAATTGATGATTTAACAATTACTTTTTCACACAGGGCCAGGAAGGTTTGGATAACTTTTTTCCCTTAATAAATGAAATCATCATTTAAAAACTGCATTTTGTATTTACTCAGGTTATCTTTGTCTAATATTAAAATTTGTGTGATGATCTGAAACATGTAAGTGTGACAATATGCAAAAAACTAAGAACTCAGGAAGGGGGGAAATACTTTTTCACACCACTGTATATGGGGAAAAGGCTTTCTGTTTTGACCTCTGTAAACACTTTATTGCTTAGTTTATGAGCTCAGTCACTCATTTGGGGTCATATTGAATAAAAAATTAAGCCTATTTTGTAAATCTTGCTCATACTATGTTTCAAAATGGAGGATTATCTGTGCATGCTCATTGGCTAATGAGTTGTCAATCACAATTCAATTCAATTTTATTTATATAGCGCCAAATCACAACAAAAGTCGCCTCTAGGCGCTTTATATTGTAAGGTAAAGACCCTACAATAATACAAGTCATTAGCCAATGAGGGTGCAAATTCACAGTCAGGCCCACCCTTCCTTGGCACATCCAGTTTCATGCAGTCAAGATGGTGATGGTGGAAATGCTAATTTCAAGGCTTCAAAACAGGACTTCAGAAACTAATGGGTGACATTACTGTAGTTATTTCCATCTTTTATATTGTCCATGAGTGTAATGTAAATAAAGAGCAACATGAGTCCAGTTACTGACCCCGTATAAATATGGAAAAATGAAGAAAACAAATGAAATACAGATGACATAATGGTCCCAGTGTGTGGTGTCATATCAGATCCACTGCTTATTCTGGTAGAGCATGATCATATCGTTGGTAGTTGCAAGATGTGCTTATTATCAAGGTCTCTTTGTGTTTCATATTGTCAGTAATTATATCAACACTGTAACTCACATAATAGCTGTGCAGAAAACAAGTTGACTTCCTCTACAGTAATTTTATTGTGAATGAATAATGAAATGGAATAAAGACTGATATAGGCTCACGAATAAGTAGGAGGATCCATCAAGAAATAAAATGAAATCATGGGGTATAAAGAACATTTATTACCTTTGTACGGTGATAAAACTGCACTAGTGACATTTTTAGTGGTTCTGAGGAGTCGAACTGGCCTCAGGTATCATCCTCTCTGCTCCGCATGTAAAACACATGTGACACTAAACTGCACTGACCCATGTTTGCCATGAAGTACCACACAATTCTTTCCACACAATTATTATACACTAAGAGACCATTGGAATTATTCCCATCTGAAATTAAAGATAAAGAGAACCTATCCTGTATTTTCTAGTTTAAGTAAAGTTATTGGGTCATCACCTTACTTTCAGGTAGATTGTAGCTTTTTTTTTTAATCAAAACAGAAAAATTTGTGATACATGCCTCACCAGCAAACTATAACATAAGGTAATTATGTACAGCACAGTATATATATTCTTTTTATGTTGAAGATTCTTTCCCAGCTAAGAGATGCAATTCTCAAAAGCAACTGGATGGCCATTTGTGTTTCTCAAATGAAGTATGGCATTCTAATGTCAGATTCTGGCTTATACTCCAGTGTAATTCCTTCAGCAAATTCCCCTCGTAGCTTGTGGCAAATCAGCAGCTGGAAGAGGAGACAAGATGGATCACTGGAGGACAGCCAGCAAAACACCCACTGAAAATTCAGCAAGGATCCATGACTGCACAGACACGCCGCACACAAAAAAACAGACATGCACACTGAGACACAAAACCAGTGACAGATTCATGCATGGATTTAAGATTTGTGTGCACCTAATGCACAGATACACCCCCCTCCACCCCCTTCAAACAAACACAATTACAAATGATGCATAATGACAATTACTTACACTGTGTGAATTAATTTAATCTTGACCCTAATGTTACAGTACTTTGCAAAATTGTTGAATCACCCTGTATTTCTTTATATTTTGCTTCAAAGGAGCAAGAGTTGCTTGTATTTTTAAAAAAACTGGTCTTGAGCAATATTTCTTCAGGCTTTCTTTGGACATTGGCTACTTTTTCACTCATTTTCAGTCCAGTCCTTGTACCTAACCATCTTCAGAGGAAAGTTTTTGTTTTTTGTTAAGCCACTTAACACTGTCATATGAATCATCCGAGCATAACAAAAAGGTACCTAACTAAAGGGATGCATCAGTGTTGTGTGAGACAAAAAACACACAATTTATTCCCATTTCTTTATTTGAATCTATGAAAAATGCCAAAGATAACACAATATTTTTGCACCACCAATTTCCAAAGAACTATTAGTCAAAAAGTTGGCAAATCTTGTGCAGTGTGGAAACTGGACAAGTAGAGGACTAAAGAAGAAGTGGCAGGGCTTGAAAACCTATCTACAACAGATGAACAGTATCTGAAAGTCACGTCTTTTGGAAGTAGGACAAAATTCAGCAAAGACCTGACACAAGATCTGAGAGATGCATCTGGCCCTTCAGTTGATCCATCTACAGTTCACTGAAGCCTCATCAGAAATGGTCTCAGTAGAAGGGTGGCTGTCAAGAAGTCATTCTTAAGGAAGAGCAGCAGGGAGAACAGGCTGAAGTATGCCAAATTACACAAGAACTGGATGGAAAATCAGTGGCCACAAGTCTTATGGAGTGATGGATCCAATGTTGAAATTTTTGGTTAAAATTGTTGTCAGTGTGTATGGTGGAGGTCAGGAGAGGCACAACCGTGAGTGACTACAGCCATCTGTAAAACATGGTGGAGGCGCCGTCATGGTTTAGGGCTGCATTTCAGCCAGTGGTGTTGGAGATTTCGTCAAAATTAATGGAATTATGAACGCAGAAAAGTGTTGTCAGATTTTGATCCAGCATGCAACACCATCTGGAAAGCATCTGATTGGCAATGGCTTCATTTTTCAGCATGACAATGATCCCAAACACACTGCCAAAGAAACACTATCAGTAATGGATTGACCTCCCCAGAGCCCAGATCTCAACATTATTGTAGCAGTGTGGGATCATCTTGACAGCAAATGGAAAAAAGGCTGCCAACATCCAAAAAAGAGCTTTGAATCGCCTTCAAGAAGCCTGGAGAACTATTCCTGAAGACTACTTGAAGAAATGACAAGAAAGTTGCCTAAGAGAGTTCAGGCTATGTTGAAGAATAAAGGTGGTCATACCAAATATTGACTTTCAAGCTAGAATTGTACAAACTCTGTTTTGCCTTATATACTGTATTTCCATGGATGTTTGCACATGTTTCAATAAATCACTACACCTATTTCCTATTTTCCCAGCATAATATAAAGTGAGGACTGGGTCAAGACTTTTGCACAGTACTGTAATTCCGGTCCAATAAAAATTTCTGTTGAAGACCTGTTAAATACAAATACACACTTTTTCTAAACATTGCTGCAGACCAAGTGCACCTTCCTATGGCGGTAGCCTCCCCCAGCAGAACAATGCACCTCACCATACCACAAAAAACTGCTCAGGAAAAGGTCATGGAACACAACAAAGAACACAACTCTATACACCTCCAGGTCACAATCCAGTTGAGAATTAGGGATATGACAGAACAAGTCCAGTCCACTTAGGCTGCACACTACAACTCACAGAATTGAAATGATCCAGTTCCAATGTCTGGGTGATAGATACCACCAGAGACACCTAGAGTTCCTGTGTCCTTGCAGTACAATTTTATTAGGGATGAAACATTTGGCACAGTAGTAACAAATGATGAGTACAGTCAGGCACTAGATTCAGATAAATTTGTCTTTAACTGCATCAAACTATTTTCCACAAATAGCAGCATGAAAAATGCCTGATGTTCAGTTCCGATGTTGAAATCCTTGTTTAAATAAGTTTAATGTATCAACTATGCATATAATTTCATGGAAATGTGTTCAAATGTGGTTTCAGTTTATTGCTCTCAATCCAGAGTATCTGATACATACACGCAAACACACTAAAAACCTGAAAACATAACAAAATGCAGTTTAGATCAAATGAGCACCAGCTTTGAGAGTCTGTGAGACATGTTCATATTAAATACCAAATGTTAGCCCGAGGAAGTGAGTTAGTCATGATAATTGGAAGCTTCAAACATCAACCTTCAAAACAAATGCTCAGAGTTCAAAAAGAGACCCTCCCATGCTTCTTCTCAGGGTGTAATGACTCTCCGTCACACTCCTTGGGCACAATGTGGCATTCATACCAATCAGACTCAGCCTGCCTCAAAAAAGTCTCACTTTCTTTCCCCTTTTTCAACCACCCAGCATTGCATTTTTTTCGGGGGGGGGGGGTTCAGACAGACTTATTTTCTAGCTTTGCAAATTGAGAAATGAGCAATAATGACATTGTTGTCAAAAGAGAAAAAGAGAGTAGAGCAAAGAGCTACTGTAAGATACTGCTAAGTTGTTAGTGGTACTAAGAGCAATGGTGAAGAATCCTTGACAAAACAACCCTAGAGGTTACAAGATTGTTTCTCAACATGACAACAGAAATCACTATCAGCAACAACAGTTTATAGTGCACCACAACAAAAAAAGAAAAATCAGGTTTTTGTAAGTTGTGCCTGTGCTGTGCAGTAAAGTCCTGACAAATGAGGGGACACTGAACGGAATCCAGGTGACATTCTTTGGCTGACTGCCTTTTCTCTGCCCACCCAGGGGAGTAATTTCACACTGTTGAGAGGCTACTGCACACATTTTTCATACAGAAGAAGGAAGCAGCAGAATGAATGGTAGCATTTGATTTCCCATGTGCGCACCTGACGACGAGTCCGATTTTGAGAACTTTCATGGATTATAGAACTCTGGAGTTTTCTAAAACAGCTTGACAAGGTGAAATGAAGTCTCTCTGCAAAGAGCAGACAGAAACTACCTCTGGTACGTTAGTTTAAAAATGAATCATAAAAGCGCTTGTCTTTTGTTTTTGCCCTTTCTTTTTTCCCTTCTCAGATGGTGTGGGAAAAGCAGGGGGAGACGACAGAATCCACTCTGATACAGGGCCGACACCAGCCCTATCTATTTTTTTTCTGGGTGAATTCTCATAAGAATAATCTATGGTTATGCTCCTAGTTTTTGACAGGTCGATTGAACAGTGCTAGCTTGTTTTCTCTCCAAAGATAGGACCCAGAGCAATGGAAAATACTTTGTCTGCTATCATCAAAGGCCACAATAATCCCCGACGCTGAAAAATATAGAACTCCAGACATGAGAAAGCAAAGAAAAAGCCAATGGACCTGAGAGAAATACAAGAGCAAAACCCAGCAGAAAAGGAGGCTTTACAGCAAATACAACAAATGTTGCCATCAGCGTTCCTGATTACTTTAATGTATTTTTACCACATTTCCATGACCTATTAAATGATAGCTTAACAATTTGATCAAAGCCTAATTGTTTTGCACCAACAAAATTTATACTGGCCAGAATTAACTGTAAATTGTCATTTCTGAGCCTCTCTGAACATGATGTGGAGAAATGCCCCAGGCAAAGGAGCTACTTTAGCTTATACTGCGGTTTTGGCTCCCACACTAATATTTGCTCCCACAAGAATTTATATGTGTTAGTGTGTGAGGTAATAAAGCAGAGGAGAAACAACAAGGGTACAGTGTAGGGCAGGTCTGAAGAAAGGACCCATTCTGTTCCTATTTGCTCAGGGTCAAAAGTCAAGCACAAACATTTTGAACTTGCTTGCTGCATACAAGTGAAGTGGTGTGCAGCAATTTGAAATGATTGATTGAACTCCATTATTCCTAATAAACCATCATTTTAAGAATCTAATGCTATCGAAGTGCTGTGAGAGTGAAGTAATGTGAACTAATGTCAATGTGAGTTAACAACAGGTACTCTAACACAACTCTCTTTAAAGCATACAATTGAGAAAAGATGAAAAACCAGAAGTGCAACACCATTCTTTTGAAAATCCTTGTTTTGACGCCCTCTCGATTACTAAAACTCGCTGAGCTTAAATTACTGTCAGCCACCGTGTTTCCCCTCGTATTTACTGATGTGCAAGAAAAACACAATTAGTAGTGACGAAGCAATTGAGTGAAACTGCACTGCACATACAGTCACAGTTTACAGACCTCTTACTGTACTGTCTCTCTGTGACAGGTTCCTTTCTGAAAAAGTTCTTTTAGCTTTATTATAACATTTGAACATAATTGAGTAGTATTTATGTATTTATTTACTTATTTATTTATTTGTCTGTCCATCTATTTATCTATATCTCCTCTCAATAATATCACATTCTGGACTGAATAGAGCCTCACACATATTGCATATACACATATTCATGCAGCTACACAGCACATCCTTGAATGTGCAACACACACACACACACACACACACACACACACACACACACACACACACACACCCCAATTACTAATTTTGGTGAAATATGCAAATATGTATGTTTTGTTTTTATCTTTTCTTTCTTTTTTTTTTAATCTTTGGTTTCTGTCAGCGCCTTGTCACCAGGCTTCGTCCTGTTGTATGTTTGTTGTCATGTTCCACAATAAAAAGCAAAAACATAATTCTGTCACCCTGCAACACCCTCCCCCAATCGCTTTCTGCTGCTAACCATCTCAGTCATATACATGGGCAGACACAGCACCCGAGAAAGTTAAATTCCACAGTTATCAGAGTTTGTGATCATTCAGACAAAGTGTAAGGCAGGTCAAAGGTCAAAGGCAATCAGAATCGTTCAGTGAAGGTGACAAAGCAGCAGACTTGAGTCAATATTGACTTCCTCTGTGTACCTACATTCCTCCTACTGGGAGACCTGAGGCAGACAATACAAGGACAGCAGACTTCTCTGGACCTTTCATCTCCCTTTACACGACCAAGAGTAGCAATGAAAGAAAGAAGGACTCAGACGACTTGTGAACTGAAGAAAACTTCTGCCAAACTTTATAAAAGGTTTCAGAAAAGGAAGAATGAGTAAATCAGCTTTTCTAGCAGGCAGGATTTTTTTTTTATGAAAAAGAAATGCTTGTCACTTGCTGGAAAAGTACTTTCAGGTGAATGTTATGTGTGTTTAAACACACATTTGTTCGTCATAGAAAACGTAAGGTCGTCTTCTCACTGGCTTTGATAGGTGTGTTTGAACAGGCAAATGACAGCACAAAGAAATCACTGGCATCCTGTGGATTACATGCCACATAACAACAAGAAGCAGACAGCTGTTTCATCCATTCCTCCACTGATCCACTATGGGTACTAGATTCCTGCAGATTTGAGTCTTTGGTTATGATAGAGACACTTTTTTTCATTTGCTCCAGGTCCAAACTTACAGATTACACACACACACACACACACACACACACACACACACACACAAATTAAACTGTTGATTCCAAAAAGCCTTGCTTTGTTTTTTTCTCTCTTCTTTTCTTCTTTTAAAGCAGCACAACAGGCCTGAGATGCTCCTGCTTAGTTTCGACCTTATTGAGCTATGATTGGCTGGTCACAATGACCTCAGCACATCATCAATCACTGCCGCCCCCAAGTGCTTCAGTTTTTTCTCTCCCATTATTAGTCTTTACAGGGCCAGTGCTGTGATGGATATCACCACAGGGAGAATGTCTCTTCTGTGGCTTCTAATGGGGTGAGACCACCCCCAGATTCACATACTGAGACAGAAAAGAGCATAAAAAGGCTCAGAGAACAGGAAGGGGAGGCACAGGGGTTAAACAATCAACCATTTGGAGGCTGTAGGTGTTATTATGCATTAGGGGCTGATGCCCTTCACTGACTAAGACGTTTGTCAGCCCACTCACTGAGGAATATGCTACTCTGTGCTGAGGATCGCTGCATCCAGCTTCTTTAAACAGGATATTGCGATTAAAGACTCTGAAAGGAAGATAGATGCAGTGCATTCATCCAAGACAAGATATCTATTCTGCCTCATTTGGTGTTCAACATGCAACATACAGTATAAATAAAGTCTAAACAGCAGGTGGAGCTGTCTGTACAGTTAATGGGCCCACAACTACACTTTTTTTTTTTTTTTTTGTCAGAAGGAAATGCTTAAGTAGACTGCCTTTGTCTGACTTACAGTACCATCGTATGAAACACCTTATATGTACTTTATATACTGTGAAGACATTACTGATATTTTTTATCAGTGAAAGCATGGGATTTGCTTGTATTTGAATAGATATCATAAAGGTGCTGTGATCGCTGTGTGAAAAATGAACACATCTTGGTTGATCATTGATCCAGAAGAGTCTTATATAAAGTTTTAAAACTGAACTTTATACACAGTCAGACTAAATATTAGTTTAAAAGCAAGATTTGAAATCCTTGGACAAAATCTGAAGTGACTACAGATGCATTTTGTGGACATTTTTCTCTCCTTATCTCCCTAACATTCATTTTACCATCCAAAGGAGAGTACGCAATTAGGCGCAGTTTGAGCCAGTGAACAACAGATGGCACTATTGCATACGTCATGCTCCACAGAAACTCCCTCTCCAACACAAATGGTCTTGAGTGCAGATGTGGGTTGAAAGGGGTAGGAGGATGCAATCAATGCTCTCTGAATGTTCATAATGTAGATGTTCTAGTGTCTGTGTTCTGACCTTTTATGCCCAAACATCACATTTTTGTTTCAGATTCCCACTTTGAAAAGTAGAATATGTATATTCTGCTCAGTACCTTTGAAACCTGCAGCTCATGCCTGTCTCATAGGAATGCTGTTTACAGTACATCATAGAAGCATGAAAAGAAAAAAAGGGGGCTGATGGGGAGGGGGATGTATATTTATCTTACCCAGTGTGCTGAAAAACAACCACTATGTGGAGCGCTGCATAATGTAACAATGGAGTGAGTCATTACATAGATGCATGTGTGTTGTAACAATGCAGCAAGAAAGTCATAGTGTGATGGCATGCGCTGAAGATGTGAACCAGCAGATCCTCAGATGTTTTTTTCATTGCTTTGGTTCAACAGAGGCTTAGTCTTTTGAATGCTGCAACTCAGAAAAGCAGAGTTTTTTTTTTTCCTTCTTTCTTTTCAGACATTTTCCAGCAAACACTATACAGTATCTATGTAGTGATGGAAAGTATATCAAATCAAATGCTATACTTAAGTACATTTTTAAGATATATGTCATTCTAGTAGGCTATTTGGCATTCTAAATCATTTTAAGTACCCCTTGTTGCAACAACTTCTAAGCATTTACATGGGAATGACAGAAAGAATGAGTTTGACTTGTGTGTATAAATGCACTCAGCTGACTGCAGGCTGCATGTGGGTTTTTTGCATTTGATTGACAGCATCTGTAAGCAGACTTCTCACAGGAGAAGAAGAGACAATAAAAACAGTTTACAAGTTGTCATTATTCTCACAAGTCATGTGTTGTTATCATTAGTGTTTAAGAGGAAAGGACAATACCAGTCAAGCAGTTAACACTATGTTGCCTCCAAAATGGCATTAGCATTGCACTGCAAAATCATTGTTCATGTGTAACAGGCTGCTATCTGACTGTTAGCAAGTGTGGCCATCTCCTCGTGATACAATGCTGGTGTTAATCTTTATGCAAAGACTTGATTGGTTATATGGGAACAAGGTCTCCATAACATTCAATAAAAACTGAACAGAAGCCTTTCTAATTGTCATCTTTCCATTTTTCCATGCCAGAAACTTAACAAGTACAGTCATTAAGGGATAATGGCTTGCACCTGAATTCACTTCATTAGCGTCATGAACAGAATAGGTGACCTTAGCTCTCCACGAATGTGTGAATGTTTTTGGAGATGTTGCTAAATTGTGATTGTTGAGACTGTAACTAAAGTTGTCTCTTTAATCTTCCTTTGGCTAATTTTGGATATTCCTTGGGGACTCTTGGTGACACACTTGCCATTGTGTTGTTCAGTCTGCAGTCCTGAAAGTGCTACAGGATTGTCGGCAACTATATCCCTGGTTTTGTGTCCTCTCTCAAGAGACCACATGACAAAAGATACAGTTAATGAGTTTATTAGAAAAGGGAGGAAAAAAATATGTTGAATGGAAGTGGACTTAATAAAAGCACATGGATGAATAGCAAAGGAGAAAGAATAGAAGCTTTGAGTAGAAGTTATTGGTGTTTGAAGGTAATGAAGCTGTAAGTTGAAAGCAGGTCATTTAAACACTTTATGTAATAGTTTCTATAAGGAGAGGGATTTATATACCTTTAGAAACTGAAAATCCAAGTAAATTTTATTCTTGAAAAACTGAAAGAAAAAAAAACAGCATCAAAACAAGTTTGGTGTGTTTTTTGAGTGAACCACAGTCTGATTAGAATATATCCAAACTGCACTTTTCTGCTATAACTTCAAAACCAGGTGCTCATAAATTCCATCAGGGCATTATCTGCAGTCAAAACCCTCCATGATAGTCATGATTAGGCCCAGTGGGTCTTTGGCCAGTTTGGAAAGTGCAAGGCTATGTTCAGTGTTAGCACTCTTTCCCCTTAACTCTCCCTGCTGCTCGATCCAGCTGTGAGGTCAGTGAGCTCCAAAGTCTTTGATGGACTGGAAAGAGGAAATTACTTTTTTTTTTTTTTTTTGTGGCCATTTTTTTAAATTT
>VUQS01017342.1:6690-18473 GCA_015108495.1 Heterochromis multidens | reverse complement strand
GAGCAGGTTATCATCAATGATGTCTCTGTACATTGCTGCATTCATCTTTCCCTCGACCCTGACTAGTCTCCCAGTTCACTCTACCATACAGGCCTGATTGGTGGAGTGCTGCAGAAATGGTTGTCCTTGTGGAAGGTTCTCCTCTCTCCACAGAGCAACACTGGAGCTCTGTCAGAAGGACCATCAGGTTCTTGGTCACCTCCCTGACTAAGGCCCTTCTACCCCAATCACTCAGATTGACTGGGCAGCCAGCTCTAGAAAGAGTCCTGGTGGTTCCAAACTTCTTCCATTTATGGATGATGGAGGCCACTATGCTCACTGGGACCTTCAATGCTGCAGAAATTGTTCTGTACCCTTCCCCAGATCTGTGCCTCGATACAAATCCTGTCTCGGAGGTCTACAGACAATTCTTTGGACTTCGTGACTTGGTTTGTGCTCTGACATGCACTGTCAACTATGGGAACTTATATAGACAGGTGTGTGCCTTTCCAAATCATGACCACAGGTGGACTCCAATCAAGTTGTAGAAACAGATGATCAATGGAAACAGGATGCACTTGAGCTCAATTTTGACCATCATGCCAAAGGCTGTGAATGCTTATGTACATGTTATATTTTTGTTTTTTTATTTTTAATAACAAACTTTTTAATAGCAAACTTTTCTCAATTGTCATTATGGGGTATTGTGTGTAGAATTTTGAGGTGAAAAATGAATTTAATCCATTTTGGAATAAGGCTGTAACATGACAAAATGTGGAACAACTGAAGTGCTGTGAATACTTTCTGGATGCACTGTATACTCACAGAAACTGAACTTTACCTTTTTGGCAGACTCCAGGTTTTCAGAATGGTTGGGAAACAGTTCCAGTGTGAGATTGGGTTGTTTGAGCATACCAGGCATGAGTTCTGAGTTGGTGTCTGCCTCCACTGTGGAGTCACTGTGCACTGAAGACTCCTCTGCGAAACAGAAGCAAATTGCAACTCTGTCCATCTCCAATCCATTACAGGGGCTTTCAGTGTGAATTAATATTGAAGACATAGAATACTGACCTGAATTTTCTGTTAGAGATGGAACAACAAAGGCGATCTCTGTCAGAGCATCAGCATAATACAAAACTTTCTTCTCTCCGTTGAACACTGAACCTCCGGTGTCCTCCGGAGTACCTGCTTCCTCTGCAAAAACAACCCCAAAACATTCAAACATTCATTGAGTTATCACTGATAACATGTAGATAGATAAATAACAATTGCGATGAGCGTCTGGCTTAGTATCTTACCTGGTTGTACATCATTGCTGTCAGAGCAGTAATTCACAGACCAACTGGTATCCAAGTGTCCTGTCCAGCCTGGGTGGCGTCCCACATCCACAGGCCAGCCCAAGGACAACAGGAACTCCAAAAAGTGAGGCTGGACGCTGGCTGAAGACTCTACATTCCTTAGGATCTGATCACCAACAACAAGAACAAGATAATCAAAGATTTCTTTACACACACATAGAAGAAGAAGAAACTATCAGTAAATTTTAAAGTTAAGCCATAATCAATCAATCTGTATTCCCTCACCTCATGGCTGCTTTTCTGTCCAGCTCTCACATAGAAAATAAAGACAGTGTCAAAAGGTCGGCAGGGAAGCAGGTCCAGGTAGCTGATGTCATCAAAAAATCCTGGCAAGGATGACTCCAGGCCAATCAGGTGAGGAGGTAGACGACTGTTGTTGGGTTCCTATGAATGGTTATTTATATATTGTAAATTAAAAGTTATAACAAACATAAGTCAGAATAACACTCTCTGAACTGCAGTCTTATCATTGAAATTTTATTTTTCAGGATCAGATATGCAACTTTTGTGTTTTATCAATCAGTTAAAATGACAGAATTCTGCCATTTAGACATAATACAATGCATAGATAATGCATGAGGTCAGATTTCTTAATGTTCTATACAAACTCACAATGATAATTAGAGAGGCCATGTCCCATTTGTAGTTAGGATTGTGATTTTGTGATAATTTTATTTTTTTTTACTAAAATGTGAAAAAAGCCAGATGTTCTAATTTTGTCTTGTATGCCTCTTTAAAATAACATTTTTTTAAATTAAAAATTTACTTCAAGGCTTCAATAAGATTAGTTTGGACAGAGTGAGACAGTGCAAAAAAAAGCAGGTCTCTCATGCCAAAAGTTCAGCAACTGAAGATCTACACTATCCATTAATGCAATGACATACATTCAGACTTGTGCCGTGTTTAAAGGGATGCATAAATGTTACAAGATCAGAAACAATAAGATTCCCATCACGACTTTTAGGGAACAGTAGAAAGAACAAAGCCGTCAGATATCTGAAAGAGGCTTTAAATAGAAACACAATGGAAACCTACTAATTGTGTATAAGTAAACAAATGGCATGTATATTTAATTTTGATTCAAAGAGTTTGTAATCAGACATAAAAAGTAACTGACCTTAAGTGCCTCCAGAGACAAAAAGCCAAAGTGGGAGAGGAAGAGACGTGCTGTCTGGAACTCCTGTGAGGGTGGAGGGGGTTTGCAGTCTGTCTGTGGGTCAGGAAAAGGCGTGGACTTCCAGATTTCCTCACTGTGTCGCTCCAAGGTGTTCTCATACTCTATCTGCTTGCTCATCAGATTACGAAGCTTGTCATGCTGAACTTCCAGCTGAAAAGATGGAGACATCTTTAAAACAGAGCATGCTGGGCCTCATGTCAAGTCAACAGCCATCAACCTGAATTGAAGGACAAGTCTCACACTTCAAATAGATACTCCTTGGGAAACATTTAATTATGGATCACCTGTACAATCCAATCCAGTACAACGGCCTTTGAATAAACCCAGTCTTTATAAAAACTTTGTTGAGACAGTGCACTGTAATTTTCTAGAGAAATTGGTTGAGAAACCACACAAAATGATCACCACCAAACCAGATGATTTGACCCATTTTAACAAGAAACACCCAATGAACTCTCCTCTTTTCAACAACTCACATGGGGGCAAACACTTGCCAGTGAATCTGAAGTTCTCGAATCATCCTCCCAGCCCATACAACACACCTGAGTTTGTGCAACAACAAATAATACCAATGATTAAATTGCTGCGAGATTCTATTTAAGGTATAACAAATCATGGTTTACCTGATACCTGTAAGAGAATAACTTATTTTTGTGTTATCCGGCATAATGTGGATACAAGCTTAAATACGGGTTCGACAGGAAGCTAATCTCTCACCTCCTTACTGACAATGTCATCCAGGTCAGGAATACTGACATCAGCTTTGACAAGAGGGATCTTATCCACCTCCTCAGGGAAGGGTCTCTGCTTCACATTGTACTTAATCCCCACATCATTGTTGGGTGTTGGACGGCCTTCAGGAACAAACACCTGCTGTGGGAGGAGAGAAGAAGACAGATACACAACAGAGTTGTGTTATCAGAGGAGCAGATGTGGTGCTACAAGTTTGACAAAAGGGTGTAACTTTAAAATATTTCTTAGCTGAGTTGGTTTAAAATGTGTTAGGTTTAATTATGTACTAATCTAGAGTGTAATCTCACCCTCTGATTAGCCCTGGCCCCTCGTGGTTGATGGAAGAGCTGCATGGTCCAGGCATGTCGACCAGCCGTCCCCCGGATCAAAACTGTCACTGAAGGACTGGGGTCTGTGAGGACAAAGACAGTCTGATTAAAAATAAACCATACACTTCATACAACTAATTATATCAAAAGCAAGACAATAAGCTACTGACTTTGCTCATTGCCAAGAGGTTGCTCCAGCATTGCAAGAATGACAGAGTTGTCCAGGACAAAGTAACGGAAGTTACTGGCTCCTGTGGCACTGAGTCTGGCATAGCGAATCAGAGTATCTTCATTCAGCAGGCTGCAAGTAGACGCAGGCCCGCTGGGAGAAGGGAAGGCCCCCAACACCTGCATGATACTGGGGAGCACCAGAGAAGCACAAGCAAGAACATAAACATGAGGAAACTGGGTCAAAGAATACAACATATTTCTCTATCCAAGAGTCATTTGTGTGAAGGTTCAGCAGAAAAAGTGGGACAGCTAGGATACTGAGGAAGCAGAAAAATAAAATAAACAACAGAAACGACAACCCTTTTTGCAAAGGGTCATATTAAGCCTATTTTAAATATATTACCATTGATGGGGGGGCAGACTGAATGTATTGTTGCAAAACCAAAAGTCATTATTCGTAATGCAGCATGCAAAAACCAGGCTCAAGTCCAAGATTTTCCTTTTTATACTGTTTTTATATTTCCTAAAATTTAAAAACTTCTTGATCAACATGCAAAAAACACATTTCATGTATCCATCTTTGTTTATTTCTATTCATTTTTAACTGCAACTAGATAAACACTTGAGCACACTCATAAAAAACCCCACTAGGTTTACAAGAAACAGTCATAATCCACACGGCGTTATCGCCACAGACTAAAGACGGCAAAGTCATCAGCATCACTAAGGGGGCGAATTTTGCTTGCTGACCGGCCAAGTCGTACCCCAGGCGTATATGGCTATGCTGAGTGGGAGTTTTCCCCTCACAACTGAGAGGTTTGCTGGACAAGTGTCTGGGGTAAAATAGTGTTTTATTTATTTACAGTTTACAATTCACTATAAACTGTTCAATAAACTACATTTTTGGACATAGTTTTGAGAGATATTTGCAGACAGGGAAGTAAAAATAAACACTGGAAATATTAGAAAAGTTTGGTCATTCTGGATTGCGTCATTGCGTACCTTTGTTTGTGTGCAGTAAAGATTCTCAGTCGGTGTCTGTGGCCGACTCTTCATGTGCTGTACCACATCTATCTAAAATTATGTTATATATGGTTTTATTGTGTGACTGGCTGCTGCTACAGGTGATACGCCAGGTGATCTAATGTTGGGCTAAACACAACCTATCTAGCAAGCAAAGGAGAATTTACAGTAAAAAAGCACCAGTAAAAAATACTTTTACTAGCTTGTCAATAAGCCAAGGTGCAATACAAGTGTGTATCTTTAAAGATAAGGAGATGCCACAGCAGGAAATTTAGTGTTTGCTACAGACTGCTGGTCACAAGACTTCTGTGTCAATGTCACAGACTGTTGTGTGGATGTTGTTCAATCACCATTATACAGGTGATGAAACAGTGATGGTAACTGTTTTACAATGCAAAGTGTTTGAATGGCCAATGGAAAGGAGCAGTGGAGCTTAGTCTCACCAGGACAAAGTTGCCTCAGCAGCATCCTTCACTCTCATGGAAGCCGGGTTGTGCTCCTTCTCCCCTTTATGTCGAACTTCTTGCTCCTGACGGGACTTGCTGCCTGAGATTCCTAGCTCCACAATCTCCAAAACCTCAACCAAACAATCCTGGAACAGAAGAAAATACAAAACAAAATACTAATTCTCTCTTATCTACTAACATATGTGAGGAAAAAAAAAAAAAGAAGAAGTCTTTAGACTTACTTTCTCATCTAACATGTCAGGGTGCTCTGTGAGCCACACGCACAGAAACTGGAAGGCAGCTACAATCATGGAGTGGAGATCTCTGGATTGCAGAGGAGCTGGACGGCTACACTGGTACACAATGTAGCCACATATCGAGCTGACAGCACGTTTACGGTCTGCAGAGTCGACTCCCACCTTTACCTGATTAAGACATACACAAAATGCAGGCAAATCTTCTATATTAGAAATATTTCAAAATTAGTTTGTTTTATGCAACTGTGAAAATTTTTTGTTTGCAAATTTTCCATTTTTTTCCCTCAAAATGATGACATATTTGATTATGAGTAGACAAGTATATGAAGTAATATAATCTTCTGTAACCTCAGAGTTGTGTATCAAGTAGCATATTTACATATTAAGCAAATTGCTGTTTACTTGCTCATGCATTGTGGCAGTGTGACTGTAAAAATAGACTGCACAGTCATTACAAGTGAGAAATTGCCATCTTTGAAGAAACTCAGATTACAGTAATTTGTGGTACAATGTGAGGGCAACTCCCTTATTCTGAACTAGGAAAATAACTGACTTAGACGCTGGCAAGAAACACCAAATTTATCACAAGCCCTCTGTGAAGCTACACTGTGTCATTTGGGAAGGGGGTGTTTTAGCTGTCAGTATTTTATTTGTAGTAGGCTAATGCTGACCAATACCAATAAACAGGTTGGGCTCTAATTCATATGAAGTTAACATGCCCTATAACCAGCTGGTTTCACTTGCCCCTGTAATAGGACCAGACTTTCTGTTAAGCTGGTTTCGGGAATAGAGCTCCTTTGCAAGATGTCTTTAAAACCTCTGTTTTTTTTAAAGTTATGCAGCTATACAATAACTAAAGTAGGTTGAGGCCTGAGTAACATGGGTGTACTGGAAGACAACGGTCTTACTTTGGCTAGTCCAGCTAGTAATGATTGCACATGGTTACACTGAGCTTCTAAAGTGTTCACTTTACCTTGGCAAGCCCAGCCAGCAGTTCCAGGGCAGCGAGTGAAATGCTCATGTCTTGCCTCCACTGGGAGTTGAGCCTCTGGGTGACTAGGTGGATGCTGCGCACCAGAAGGCCTGCCGCTGTATCTGGAAGAGCTAGACCATATAACACCCCAAAATACCAAACACCGCAAAGAATAGAGCAATGCAGGATTAAGGCAACAAAGCTAGTAGGTTACATAGCAAGACATTTCTGGATGTTCAGATGTTAGTAGATATTGATTCATATTAACATACAACATGCATTAGAGGTGAATGAATTCAGCAAAGCACACAATCCTGAGCAAAATATAGTTAGATTGAAGAAGAGACAGCAGTAAATAAGCTGCTGAGGAACAGAACTGAGTGATGTAAGCATTTCCACATTTTCACAGAATTATTTACCACTTGTCACCCAATTACATTAACTATATGTATATGAAACAGAAAATCCCAATTCATCTGACAAAAATCACACACTTTCCCAGTTTGACCTAAAACTATGAAAATGACAAGTGCTCAGACTGATTTTGAACAAGAATGCAAAGTCCGGTATCTGGACAGCTTTGTCCCAGAAAAGAACTATTACCAGTAGAAACAGCACAACCTTGTGTGAAGGATGTGACACAACAGCAATTTTCTTTATTTTCCCTTTTTACCATGACCTCTGTTCCTAAGAATTCTGCACTGTCTCAAGTCTATTTTTTTTTTTAAAGAGATAATGTTGAGACTGAAGGTTGGTTGAAATGAACTGAACAGAAATTGACTAGAAAACCCCAAACAAACAATGCTGAAATAGCTGCAGTGTTTAACACAACTGATGACCGACTCTAACGTATTGCTTTTCCTGCTCACAATACAATGTGTAGCCCTAGAGTTGTGTCTCACAGGAACCCTGCAATCCCCTCCCCCAGTTTCCTGCTGGGAAAAGGTTACTCATAAGCAAAAGTGTTCAGTGAATACAGACATAAATTTGTGGGTAAAAAGTCAATGAAAATAAAACATCACTCAGCCCTGCAGAGTAAACACAAAATCTGAAATCCATTTGATTAGGCAACATTGTTGCAACCAATCATTTAGAGAAAAAAAATGCAATCAAACCAGAAACTCCACCCATCCCAGTGCCAAACTCTTCTTAAACAATATCACAGCAAACAACTTTATATCACCTACAAAGACATTTTACCCAACGCTTCTTAACTCTGCATACCACTTTAACCACGTTAGCTATAAAGAACAAACAAGTCAATAAGTTTCTGGAACTGATGAGCAATCAGCCAGCGATCACTATAAATAATCCTTCTGCAAACCGGTTATCTGACCAAATAAAGTATTATTGTGTTAATTCATAAAGCACAAGAATATTAGTGTATGTTCACGAGCAGTATGCCCTACCGTAGTCCCGGAGCAGCGCCTGTGCAGGGCGCTCAGAGTCTGGGCTGGTGGCCTCCATGCTGCCTCCACTGGTGAAGCTGATGCCACTGTTGGTACGGCTGTGACTCTGACTCCTCAACGTCGAGTGGCTACCATCTATACTCCCCTGCCACCGCAAGAACACAGCAATCAATGTCCAGCCCAGCTTGTAGCATTACAAATGTTAACTGATTATCAGAAAACAGGCTTACTGTTTCAGTCTGGGTACCTATGGACTCTAATAAAGCTGAGTCTTGAACAATATTTAGCATTGCACCTAAAAAGGGGGAAATTAATAATTAAAACAATATAAAAAAAAACAAACAAAAAAAAACAATAAAACCTTTTTACACAGTCATAAATAAAGTACCAGCAATTTTGAGAGTTAAAATAACTGCTATCAAATATATGAGGGTGTCAGCAAATACCCAGTATGAGCTGTGTGTTGGTGGGGTCAGTCTCAGTCTGCAGTGCTCCTATGAGGACATTGACGAGACGTAGCCTCAGTGACAGGAAAGACACAGGCTGGTCATGAGGCCAGCCATCTTCCTCGTTGAATTTCCCCTCCAACAGAACCTAAAGAACACAAAGTCAGTGTAGATAACACCCTGTGTTATCTGAAAACCCTGCAACAAGTTTCAGGGCTTGCTTTATGGTTATATAAACATCAACAGGTTTTAACGAATTTATAATTTAAATAAAGAATGACCAACACCATCGTGTTTGTATAATAAACAAGAAATCAATAAAATTATAGCAGTAAGCAGGACTGTTATTATCAGCTTAAAGTCACTACCTCTGATTTGATGTTGCCAAAGTGATGTGGCAGTGGCAGCATAGCAAGCAGGATGTTGATGGAGGCTCTCCTCAGGTCGGTAGGATTTACATACATCTTAAATTTGGACAGCTCCCTAACAAATGTAAGAGACCAACTTTAAGAAATATCCTCAAATATGGTTCTTGACTTAACTTAATACATAACACATTTATGTGTCTGAGTAAAAACAATAATACGCAAATCCCTTACCAACTGATCTCAAATGAAAGTAAGAAACTACCAGTCTAACCTGTCTGGCACGATGGTCTCCAGCGCAGCTATGAAGTAGGGCACCACCACATTGATGCCCTTTAGGTCAGTACAGAAGAGAGAGGAAGAGTTGAGAATGATAGAAGCCAGAACTGGTCTACAGATGAAATCAGAAATCTGGAGACCCTGAATCAGGACCATGTAGAACCTGCAGAAAGAGAAATAAGCAAAGCACATCATTATCTGTCCTACCTGTAGACTGTTTAAAGTATTAACTGAAGATGGCAATAAAATCATTTTAATTTGGCATTAAAATTCAGGATCACAAAGTATATACCTGGACAGGTAAACTGGCAGAATCTCCTCTCCAGTTTTCTTGCTACAGAAGATGCGGCACAGAGTCCCACAGGCCTCAGCTCGTCCTGCCTCATAGCTCTCTGGGAACTCATTGGCGTCGAACATTGGGTTGTTCACCATGGAGTCAGTGGACATTTGGGAACCCTTCCTTCTCAGCTCTAGGCCCACTTGAGTGGCTATCGCTGTAGAGAGTGTGAAGAGAAAGAATGAAAGGACCCTGAATTGCATGTGGTCACTAGTTTTCATGCATGTATGACAAAACAGGCAAACATAGACAAAAATATACTATATGCACACTAGAACAAAAACGTTAACAGTAAAAATTCAAAAACATAAAAGCAACAAAAAGCAGATATTTAATCACTATCACAACAAGAGAAAGGAAGGACTTTATTAACTGCAAACACACACTCACATCCTTTAAAAGCATTCGATAAAGGGAACTCTGACACAAAGAGTTTGCCATAGAAGTTCCGCCTATTACTGGCACAAAGCATGAACAAGTGCAGTGTGCTGTTACTAAAATGTGTCTGTTGTTCACTGCTGCAGGAACACAAAGCAAAATCCCTGTGTCAGCATCCCTCAATGTTGCGATCACATGACTGTCACATTCACTTCATGCATTGAGGCACTAAACCAATTAAAAAAAACAAACAAACAAAAAAAACAAAAAAAAAATCAAAACTGAAGTGAACTGACAACATCAAAAGAAAATACAAGAAACAATGCTAAACTCGAGGGGGTCTGAAACACAATAGTAAGGATTAGCGTGACTCAAAGGAAAAGAAAATGGCAACTTAAATGGGGTGGCATTGTCACAAACTGGCAACATTATGGTCGAGACAAGTGGTCAGTTGGTGAAACCCATTCCATCAACCTCTGGAGAAACGCTGAAAGAACACTGGTGAACTTTTATATATGGCAAGGAGTTGGAACAGAAAACGATGGTGATAATGACGATGATCATGAGGAACTCAACTCAAAAGCAGGAAGATTTTGTCAAGAAACGCAAATCAAGTGAGGGAAAAAAAAAAGCTGCCATTCCTACTTACAAGATTTATAAGAAAGGAGAATTTGGATAAAAGAGGCTGCAAGATAACAGAAATAGTGGAGAGAGACAAAAATCAAAGCAGATCCAATATTTTGGGATCAATTCATATCAGGCATGAATTGTGGGGTTTTTTTGTTCTCCTCAGTACATGACCTTTGACCCATTACAAATTTCTTACATTAACCAGACATGATAGACACGTGCAGGACACTACACCAAAAAGAGAAAAGTAAGAAAAGCCAAAGAGAGCCAATTGTAAACACTAAAAAGTGTGTGTGCTGTCATTAACTCTGCCAGTGATGATTTTACCAATAAAATGTATGAATTCCTTAGCATACGGTTAAAGCCTATATGCAGCTTGAGCCATGTTTAAACTGTTGGTAGATGCAAATGGATTAAAATCAGAAGGAAATCTCATACGAGGCCACTTCTAACCAAGCCCTCCACACACAGAAAGGCACAACAGAGTTTCAGAGAAAATGGTGAAAAAACAAAAAAGGATATCCCAGCAACGTAGAGTACAAAATTTTAAAAAATTAAATTAAATAAAAATTTTAAAAAAACCACCAAAAAACACATAACTCCATATGAACACATACTTATGAACAACAACAAAACACCCACTTGCCCATGCATAACTGGAAACGCTGTAAGACGTCGCTTTGCTTCTTACCCGTCATGCTGGGGTCTCGGCTGAGGCCACTGTGGAGCTTACAGTGGACGAGAGCAGCGTCAAAAAGCCACTGGCCAAACAGGTTGAGGATGCTGTTGACCTTCGGCCGTGCTGGGGCCGGCAGGGGCCGAGACTCCCAACTGCTCTGGTTAGGGCTGGAAAGAAGGGTCGGGGAGGACGAAGTTTGCTGCTGCTGCTGCTGCTGTTGCTGTTGCTGTTGCTGCTGCGATGCTTTGTTTGGCTGACTACCACTGCCCTACAGGGTGGGGTGGGATAGAGGAAGATATCTTAATAGGCTGAAAACAGCTTGACTAGTTTAACTAACAGAACACAAGAGGACTTGGAAGAAAGATTTCTAAGTCTTCTTCAAATAAAAAAATGACAGCAGATGGGATATGCACACTGATTTGGACAGGTGTACTGAACTCTTGCATAAAAATCCTAGATAGTGCAGCTTCATGCAGGAAACAATGTGTAAAGTACAAGTATTAGCTCTGTTCTGTCTGCAGACAAACAGAAAAATAAGACCTGAACTTCTAACAGTTAACTTATTATTCTGCATCTCTGTAGCAGCTGATCTTACAGCTGAACTCTTGCTTGTAGTTTTGGCGACCACCACGTGGCGCTGCCTGCGGCTGTGAGGAGGCGTGGTGTTGGTGATTGAGGGCGGTGGGGACATGCTCATTCTGTTGACTGGAGTGGGCGGGGCACTGTCAGCCCTGGGACGTGATATGCCTGGTGACAGAAGAGTAAAATGAGTTGGGTATAATAGTCTGATTTCCCTCAGATATGGGGGGGGGGGG
>VUQS01017337.1:9973-22588 GCA_015108495.1 Heterochromis multidens | reverse complement strand
TCATGGTCTGAGAGTCCTTCAGGTGCCTTTTAGCAAACTCCAGGTGGGCTGTCATGTTCCTTTTACTGAGGAGTGGCTTCCATCTGGCCGCCACTATACCATACAGGCCTGATTAGTGGAGTGCTGCACAATGGTTGTCCTTCTGGAAGGTTCTCTCTCCACAGATTAACGCTGGAGCTCTGTCAGAGTGACCATCAGGTTCTTGGCCACCTCCCTGGCTAAAGCCCTGCTACCCCGATCACTCGGATTGGCCAGACAGTCAGCTCTAGAAGAGTCCTGGTGGTTCCAAACTTCTTCCATTTACAGATGATGGAGGCCACTGTGCTCACTGGGACCTTCAATGCTGCAGAAATTTTTCTGCACCCTTCCCCAGATCTATGCCTCGATACAATCCTGTCTCGGAGGTCTACAGACAATTCCTTGGACTTCATGGCTTGGTTTGTGCTCTGACATGCACTGTCAACTATGGGACCTTATATAGACAGGTGTGTGCCTTTCCAAATCATGTCCAATCAACTGAATTTTCCACAGGTGGACTCCAATCAAGTTGTAGAAACATCTGACAGATGATCAGTGGGAACAGGATGCACCTGAGCTCAATTTTGAGTGTCATGGCAAAGGCTGTGAATACTGATGTACATGTTATATTATTGTTTTTAATTTTTAATGAATTTGCAAGAATTTCAAGCAAACTTTTTTCACTTTGTCATTATGGGGTACTGTGTGTAGAATTTTGAGGTGAAAAATGAATTTAATCCATTTTGGAATAAGGATGTAATATGACAAAATGTGGAACAAGTGAAGCGCTGTGAATACTTTCCAGATGCACTGTATATACCCTTTATTTTTGCATTTCAGTTAGGAGTTAATATCCTGCAGCTGCCTGCAGTCTCATAGCTGAGCAAATGTGTGTGAGTATGTGTGTGCGCGCGCCTGTCCACCTACTTTGACCTCTCCGTCAGCACCCGCAGTAAACAGCCGGGTCTGCGTATCGTCCAGGGCCATAGTGGATATCTCAGCATTACCATGGCAACGGTGGAACTGCTTGACCTTTTGTCCTGTGTCAGTCAGCCAGAAGATCACAGAGGAGGCAGAGTCACTGCTGACTACCTGCAGAGAGAGTTTGATCCATGTTATGCTACAGCAAAGGCACATTGCACTGATGCATTCTTTAATGACACTCACATAACCAATCCATTCTCCACGCTTATTTTAGTGCTAAGCCACCGCTGAAGAAAACATAATGGGAACAAAAGAAGGAAGAAAAACAAGAGTGTTTCATAATAGGTGCTTGTTATATTTGTTTAGTGTCCCTGCATAAGTGGGAGACTGCTTGTCACTGGGAGTGTGGAGAACTGGAGAACTCACCTATTGTACCAACTCTACATGTGAAAAACCAAATAAATAAAAACAACGACTTAGAGTGCCAGGTCACATGTATACCTGTCTGAACCGACTGTTATAGAGCACACAGGTAACAGGATGTTTGTGGCTACTGGTCTTCTTCTCCTCCTTCCTGGACTCCAGCAGCAGAATTTGGCTGTTAAATGAAAGCATGAGGTGCTGACGCTCCTCATTGAGAAACAGGAAGGGGTGCGTGTCCTCCTGTATCTTTGGAAAGACACCAGCCAGACGGTGAGCGCACAGCTGGCTGGACACGTCCCACAGACAGAGCACCTGGAAGGATGATAAGGGCTCTTACGTGTGTGTGCTTAAGGGCATATGTTTGCGTACATATCCACATGCAGTTAAAAAAGAAAAAGAAAAGCACCACTAAAACCTATCGATCCTACTAAATTTTTTTTAGTCAGTAATTACCAAACAAATACAGTTGTTGCACCATGAAGAACTGCTCCTCTACCTGCCTATGTGTTGCATGTTAGTGGCACTTAAGAGTTCACAAGAACTCCGCCATATTGCTTATAATGGCACCAAACAACATGACTGTCGCTGCTCCAGAAATTCTTTCAGAATAAACTGAGGTAAAGCCTTCAGAGTTTCTTGCAATGGCAGATGGTGTTTGAGCAGAGGCAGATGGAACATAAATCACTTCTAAAATATTCATTCTCTTCAGAAAAGCCAAAGAGAAGGCAAACATGCACAGTGCTACAACAGGGAGAGGAAAAGCAACACAAGCACCAACATCCTCTTTGCATCAGAAGAAAATAAAGGCTTTAAAAGAAACACCAGCTGACAGTGGCAAAAAATGTGTAACGGGCTCAGCCGCACCACCTCCTTCGTCTACAGTAATTAAAGCAAGGAATAACAATTAATATTACAATTAGAGGGCTCTTCATCTCTACATTATCTGCACTAGCAGAGTGCTGCACACACAGACAGGCACTCCTACCTTATCTTTGGAGTAGCTGAGCAGTTGTTGCTTGGTCTGTAGGAAGCAGACAGCGATGACGGGGCTTGTGTGCCCACCGAGGGCACACACCGGCTCAGAGGTCACGTAAGGATTCCACAGCAAGACCTTATGATCCACACCTGCTGTGGCTACAACCAATCAGAGGCACCATTCAGACCTGGTAGTAGCACGCTTCTTTGTGATCCTAACACAAGTGGACAGCTCCAAGCATGCTAGTTCACACCTGGCATGAGGATGTACCGCCAATGTCCTCCCGTCATTTCCCCAATCTATATGCAGATAATCATTTACATAATTTCCATTTGCAAATGAAGACCAAATGCCCGCATGAGTCCCCTCCGAGTCAAATCCACCCCACCATGAACCCACCTGTGATTAAACAAATAGGCTACACAGTCACTCACCGTGTAGTTTATTTTTGCTTTTTTTTTTTATATATACATAGTTAGCCCACAGCCCTATACAAAATCAAAGGCTAACAATCAGATCTCAGTGGATTCTGTGTACTGTGGTTTTAGATTTCTGGTTCTGACTTAGAGATAACTGCATGTGGATTCTGGTAGTCTACTTAGCAGGTCCAGTCAAATATAGGTTTCAGAAATGGATCTGTGTAGGACTTTGATCTTGAGTCTTTGCAAATGGAAATTATGTGCAGTTCATTTGCATACAGAGCAGGGTTGTGAGATCCAACTACAGGTGGTCACTGGAGATGCATTTTAATCCCAAGGGTGAACTGACATACTTTGAGTTGCCCACCTGTGATCAGATCACCAAAGAGACATTTCAATGACAGGTCTGAACAGCTCCCAAATTAGCAGAGAGATTAATTGCAGTTATTTCCAGGAAACTATACTGCTCCCAGCCCCTCCACCTCCACAACCAATTTACTGCTCAATGAGGCATTTGACAGTTTTGATGATGCATTGTTAGTAAATTTAGTTTGACTGATTGAGAATTGTAAAACCATTCACGGTTTTACAATTTTTTAGAAGCACATGCTATGGTACATTACACATTTAATAGATAGTGTACAATTATTAAAGTTTTTTTGTAAACAATGAATAGACGGTGTCATATGTAGATGAGAGTGTAAAACCTCTAAGTAAAACCTGAAATTAAAAGATTAGGGTGAATAAATATGATTCATATACAGCAATGGCAAAAACAAGGTACATCCGCATTCATTTCTAAGGTTTTATCTATCAGGACATAATAAAAAATCATCTGGTTCTTAGCAGGTCTTAAAGTTAGGTAATTACAACCTCAGATGAACAACAATAAAGCAACAAAACGTGGCACATTACATTGTGTTCACCCTTAGTGCCTCCATAGAAATTGAGAGGGTAATTAGCAGCCAGGTGCTGATAATCAAATGTACTTGATTAACCATTGACCATCCGCAAGTGTGAGCACCTCTATAAAAGCAGAGGTTCTGGCCATAAAGCACAGCGCCATGTTTGGAGAAAACCAAATAGCAGATCAGCATGAACACCTCATACCAACTGTCGAGCACGGTGGTAGAGGGGTGATGATTTGGGCTTGTTTTGCAGTCACAGGACCTGGGCACCTTGCAGTCACTGAGTCGACCATGAACTCCTCTTTATACCAAAATATTCTAGAGTCAAATGTGAGGCCATCTGTCTGACAGCTAAAGCTTGAGCCATAACTGGGTTATGCAATAGGGCAGTGATCCCAAGCACAGCAGCAAATCTATAATAGAATGGCTGAAAATGAAAAGTGTTGCAATGGCCCAATCAAAGTCCAGACCTCAACCTGATTGAAATGCTGTGGCTGAAGGACCAAATGATTTTATTATGTACTGATATGTAAAACCTTGAAAATGGAAGAGGGTGTACTTTCTTTTTACTATGACTCTATGTCATTATGTGTTGTGTGCCTAACATAACTTGCCCCCACCTAACAGGCCAAGTCCAAGATGGTAGTCCACATCCCACACACCGCCCTTTGTAGAGTAAGAAGTGATTCGTAGGTTTGTGCTTTCCTTTTCCCTCCAGCCAATCACCATGCTGCTCTGTGGTCTGGTGCTGCAGGACACAAGGGCCTCAAGTGAGCCCAGGTAATGCACTGCAAGAGGCATGATAGCCAAAAAAGTGAAAGTAAATCAGAAGTGGCATACTGTAATTCTCTTTGCTACATCCAGAAAAGAGCAAGTAGACAGTAAACAGTTGACACTAAGACCTTTTATTAACATTTCTGCAGTTTATGTAATTGTAAATTTCTGCTTTAGCATAAGGTGCTCATGAGATAGCAACATAACAGACCAAAGCCAAAGCAAAACTCAGCAAAATACTGTTTCTTTGTCATCGTCTTATAATTCACAATAAACTACAAATGATTTCGTCATAAAGGAAAAGCTTTATGGCTTGTGCAAACATAGCAATAGGCTTTTTATGTACAAACTCATTTTAAGAGAAGAAATAATCATAAACAATAGCTGTTGCCTTCCAAAGAGCTCCTGTGTAAACAGGAAAAGTTACTGGCAGAGTGACTAAATTTGTTTCAAACTTAACAAATTCAATATAAAAACAACATTGCAACATATTTTGATGATGACACACTGCTCATCTTCTTTCATTGCCTCAAATGAGATCCTTCTCCCTGCTGATGCCAAAATGTTTTCACTACCACAACTCCAAAGGATATCCACTTTCTGAAACGATTGCGCTAAATGTGCAATGACCACAGCCTCCCTGCTGTATAGTAAACCGACCTATTCTCAGGAGCTCAGTATAGCATAGAATAAGGCGGGTATGATTTGCTCATTGGTATTACAGAAAATGTAATGGATCTTGCATCACCATCTATCTCAATTAAGACTTTGATTGAGACCAGCTAAATTGGTTTCCACATGTCTCCATTAGAGGCTGCTTAACTTTCAAAGCTTGCACAAACTAAGGGCTAGTTGTGAGATGGCATGTGACAAGTCCTAGGTCAAAGACTGGCTGGAGAGCTTGGGGCAAATAATTATGTCTCCTATCTTTGCTCCACTCCATGAATTAAAAAGATTAGTGGATTTTCAGACAGTGCGGTGTGACTCATCATTGATTAATGATGCCTTCTCTTATTCATTGACAAGCACAGCTCATCAAGCTAGTTACGATGCAGACACAGATACATAACATCTGCTTCCTTAGCTAGTGCTGCAGCTACTCTCACACTTTGACTGCTGAGATTAGAAATAGCACAGAAACAGCAGGAGTCACTGCATGTTTATATCAAAGCAAACCTCTTGTGTTCTGCAATAAATCGCTCCACGTTATGGGAGATTTTATGTTACCTACACGCTTTCTCCATCACTAACACACCTATCCTGCACCTCTCCTTCTTTCTCTTTATAGGTATGTGTCCATCCCAATTTCCTCCTAATTTGCTCTCAATTTCCCTCACTGATCCACCGCTGTCTCTCCGTCTCGCTCTCTCTCCGTCTCGCTCTCTCTCCTTCCTCTCCTCCTCTCTCTGGTGGCCCATGAGCCTGAAGGTTTGGAGGTCTGGATAACCAGGCATGTCTAATGGTACACAGCCCACTCATACTGCAGGGTGGGAAACTTCAAAAGAAAAAGCACCAGCACCCCAGAGGTATGCAAACACACGCATGCACTCACACGGGCTGCCTTTACTTACAGTCAGAATTGACGACACACACACACACACACACAAATAACTATGCTTTCTCTTGCTGATTCACGTGCATGTGCACACAGACTGGAAAATTTCATTTAACTAAAGCTTTTAATGTTTTGCCATTGTCTCCTCCGTTTCCCCCCTTCTTTGTGATTCCGTTGTTTTCCCATTTGTTGTGCTTATTTATTTGTGCTTTATTCTTGTTTTCCCTTTTATCAGGATCCCCCCCCCGCCCTTTCAGCCAAGCTAGCCTCGGAGCGTTGTCTCGGCTGAATCATTATCAAACAGCCCAATAACTCTTCAGAGAGCCTCTGTCCAAATGATGCAATTGAGATAAAACTAAGCGACCTCTTTGTTACCCACGCTGAGCTGAAGGGGTGGGGGGATCTCAGCAGGCCAGACCTCAAGCCCCTGACTTTATACCAGTAGTCAAAAGTCAGTCTAGTTATGAAGTGGATGACTCAGGACTCACTGCGTGTATGTCAGCGTGTGTGCATTAGTGACCGAGACACACCCAGGCATTTTCATTGTGTTGCATAAGCTGTTATTGCAACGACACCGCAGAGGTGACCAAGCAAGCCTGTGGCTCTCATGCCAGGTGTGAAGGTGAAAGTGTGTGTCTGTGTTTGTAAGTGTGTGTTAAGTAGCTCTGGCACCCAGAATGTGTTGTTTTTATCTGATATACTCTTGGTTTCATTTTGACCTGCTACTGGAAGCTTTTTTTTTTTTTTTTTACCTGAGGCTGAATACAGTTGTGCACAGGAATGACAAATAGAAGCATTTGGGTTCTGATTATCACTACTCGTGCAGGCTCTTTCAGCTGGCTCCTTCTTTTGCATACCATATGAAATAGCAGATGTGTAAACAGAGGAGTTTTCACTGGGACAAGACAACAACAAAAAAAAAAACTACAGCTGCAACAAAGACATGCACTTTTACAAGAATGTTAGGCTATAATTAAAGCGAGAGGTTTGTTAGTATGCTCATGTCTCTTTGTTAGTGTGCTTGTGCGTGTGGAGTTTCTACCTTTTCTAATCCAGCCAGGTGCGTGTGCTTGGTGTGTCACAGTGTAACAGGAGCAATGCTTGCCTTTGGCCAGCTCATCCCACAGTATGATGTCTGCTGAGTCAGAGTCCATCCTCAGACTGAATCTCTCAAACAGAGAGATCTGGGCTGAGGTAAAATATAAAGCACTGACCTGGGAAAATACACATACACACACAGACAAAGTCGCTGAGCAGTGGACCAGTTCACTTCAGGTATATCTATAAAGCGCCAAATCACAACAACAGTTCCCTCAAGACGCTTGGTAAAGACCCTACATTCTTCTGCTCATAGAGAGCCACTTGGCGATAGTGGGAAGGAAAAACTCCTTTTTAACAGGAAGAAACCTCGGGCAGAATCAGGCTCAGGGAGGGGCAGCCATCTGCTGTAACCAGTTGGGGGTGAGGGGAAAGAGAAAAGAAGAAAGAGAACATAGGGAGGCAGGACAAAGCACAGACTTGAGGGAGAGACAAAACAAAATTTTAATGACATGTTGCAGTGATGTATAAATATATGGGGACTGAAAAAAGACAAGTGGAGGAGAAGTGCTCTTTGCATCACAGCAGTATATACACATATGTGGATAATGCCTTCTTCTCTAGCTGTCTAGTATACTAGTTCATGCATTTATTACTTCTGGGCTGGACTAATGCAATTCATTATTATCAGGCTGTCCTAAAAGCTCCCTGAAAAACCTCCAGTTGCTGCAGTGAGAGTACTGACAGGGACTAGAAAGAGCGAGCATATTTCTCCCATGTTGGCTTCTCTTCATTGACTCCCTGTTAAATCATAGCACCATATCATCCCAATAGAGAACTTCGCTCTCAGACTGCTGGCTTACTTGTGGTTCCTAAGGCAGAGCCTTCAGTTTTCAGGCCCCTCTTCTATGGAACCAGGTCCCAGTTTGGATTAGGGAGACAGACACCCTCTCTACTTTTAAGATTAGGCTTAAAACTTTCCTTTTTGATAAAGCTTATAGTTAGGGCTGGATCAGGTGACCCTGAATCCTCCCTTAGTTATGCTGCAATAGTCCTAGGCTGCTGGGGGCTTCCCATGATGCACTGAGTGTTTCTTCATCACTCACCTCTTTTCACTCTCTATGTGTTTATACACCACTCTGCATTAAATCTTTGGTTATTTTTCATCTCTGGCTCTCTTCCACAGTGTGTCTTTTATCCTGTCTTCCTCCCCTCACCCCAACCAGTCGCGACAGATGGGTGCCCCTCCCTGAGCCTTTTTCTGCCGGAGGTTTCTTCCTGTTAAAAGGGTTTTTTTTCCTTCCCACTGTCACCAAGTGCTTGCTCATAAGAGGTCGTCTGATTGTTGGGGTTTTCTCTGTATTATTGTAGGGTCTTTACCTTACAATATAAAGCGCCTTGGGTCAACTGCTATGATTTGGCGCTCTATAAATAAAATTGAGATGAATTCTCTTCCCTTTTTTCTTATTTCTTTGCTTTTCACTGTTTCTCTTACCTGTCCCCCAGTGTCTCCTATAGTAAGGACAGCCTGGTCAGGGTTATAGGGATCCACCCAGTAGTCTAGACACCAAGGAGTAAACTTCAAACCCTAGAGAAGATAAGAATATATATATTAGATATATTGCCACCTCATATGTTATTAGTAATGTGATGCAATCAAGTTGAGGCTAATATGAAGACAACACAAAACACTGAAAAATGTCTCATTGTTACCTGGAGTTTACACTTGCAGCTGAAGGTCGTTTCACACATGATGTCATAAAAGCACACCTCTTTACTTGTGAAAGCCACAGCTATCTGAGAAGAAAGAAAATCGAGTTTGTTAGAAACACAGAAACATGGAGACATGCAACCTATTCCTATTATGTAATAAGGATTTAGCAGTTTGCCAAACTGCTAATTAATGCATAATGAAAATAAAAATCCTCATGTGTTATTCAATACAGTTATACAATACAGAATATGGCATCCATAAATCTGTAGTTTAAAGAACTGCCAATTAAAAGTTACAATCAATAATTGATGGTCTTATTACTAAAAAATGTATGTTTACTTTCTGATGTTTATGAACCAGCGTCGTGTCTGAAACGCAATTAACCAAAACCACAGATCAATAATTCATTAATTGAGTGGAGTGCTTGTTTACCTCAGTGCAGTACAATATGTGCCCCAATAAATGAGACTACTTATCAGTTATTAAATTATAAATCCATTTCTTTGAACAACATTTCTTCAGACATGCTTCAGGACCCACAACGCACCAATAATCAATGAGTGGACTGATTAGTTGTTAGGTATGCATCGCTCAGTATGCTGATAAATTCACCTTGTCCACGTTTTGCAGCAGCACCACATCTGTGACCCAGAGGTCTTTAGGTGCAACTGTGCTGTTCTGCAGTCGATGTGTGTGCAGAAGGGACATGTCCTCCGAATCCCGCAGCCCTACATTTCCTCCTTTACTCACAGTCAGATACTGACCTGAACTCTGCAGGTACAACACCTGAGGAGACCAGAGGTTATTACAGGCAAAACATTTAAAGAAAATACATACAAAAAGAGTACACTTCACACTTTCCTATGACACCAGCCTTCAGCTTTACACTGCAGTGAAGTTTGCTACATTAGAAAGTGGCGTTATTTATTAAAACTGAGGAGACAGCTTTTAAAAACCAATTTAAAATATTAATTATGTCTTGAATTTTCCTCTTCTCGCTGGCTACTTTATAACCACAGAACTACCCTAATATAAGTCCACTAAAAACGACCTCCTCCTAAATCTTCCTCTCATTGGATACAGGTGAATAAAAGGCCCCGTTCTGTGCTGAATCGAATAAAATTGAGAATTAATCATTCCAGGAGTTATTGGGTGAATGAAACTGAGAGCTGCAAAAAAATAAATAAATAATTTTTTTTTAAAAAAAAGCTTGAAGCTGACTGCATGTAATGAGAAAGAGACAAAGTAGATCTTTGATGAAAGATAGTTTATTAAAATTTCACAGCAGAGGTAAGAGGTCAGATGTTCTGCAGTGTAATTACTGCCTTCTGTCTTTTCCCAGTGTACCTTTGTAAGATCTCCCGGATTCACATGTAATTTATCTGTAATTATTCTAATTATATATTGATATACAGCTGGTGAGTAAGTGATACAATGTGTTTATCTGTAGTCCAAGTGAAGGGTTGTCATTTTGGGGGTCTTTTAGCTGCTTTTGATTGCTTTAAAAGTAGGCAGGCTTCTCTTAAAAAGTGTGTACTTTAAAATACCATTCAGTTTGATTTGTCTGTGCGGCTACTTTTGTGATAAACAACCAAAGGTTTGCTCAGTTTTAGACCTACCCTGTCTCAATGAAGTATCAGTGAACCTGTAACTGTTAAATGGTAACAAAATAAGTTATTTTTTTCACAGTTAAAAATGGTATACTGTAGTGTCAATGAATGCATAGATTCATTCAGGAAACATGGCAGAAGATGAAACAAATAATATAAGATCATGTGGGAGAAATGGGCAGGTGTAAAGACCTGAGGAACTCTGACAAGGACAAGAATTTCTGAAATAGCATGTTCTGTGGGGTGCCGGTCAGCAGCAGTGGGTGTTCAGATGAGGAACAGACTGTCCACAAGGTCTCTGGGATGTGCTTGTATTACTAAAACTTCACAATACTGGCACCAAGGGGTACTTTTGGAGGTCTACAGAGTTGAAGAACAAGCATGTTAGGCCGTGGTCTTCACGTTTTTCTGGCTCGTCAGAGTTATGTGGAATATCAAAAAGAGGTTGAAAAGAAAGTAAACTGGAAACTGTAGACAAATATACTGACACGCTAGACCATTTTAAGCTGTCATGTCCACATGTGGGAAAGAGTTGTCTGTTGTGTACGGTGGCCCTGAGAGGTCAAACTTGCTGCAACTTAAGAAAACACCAGCAAATAGAAAAACACTGCTAAAGCATAGAAAACACAACGGAAGTTGAATAAAACATAATAGAAGTAGAAAAAAACCCCAAAAGCTCACAAAACACAAAGGAAGCGATTTTGGGGAGACATAAACGTGAAGGAACAGCTCCAGAAGTGACAGAAACCAAAACATGCAAAGGACTGCACTGAGACGTGCTTGAAAGAAGCGAAGGATTCGTCTTGTGTTTTGTTCTAATCGCATTATTCATATAATACTGTAGATACGTGTTTGCTGTTAGTTGTTTACCACAGCTGTTTCACCACATTAGTTTCTTCCGTTGTGTTTTGTGAGCTTTTTTTTGTGAGCTTATGCAGCGTTTTTCTACTTCCGTTGTGTTTTATTCAACTTCCGTTGTGTTGGTGTTTTCTTTGCAGTTGCAGTGCATTTGACCTCTCAGGGCCACCATAGTTTATGTCAGCTAACATTGTAGCCCAAAGTAAATATTAATATTTGGTGTCACATCTCTAGCCATCTGATGAATACAAATCCAAAATTCATTCCTTTTTAACAGCTCCGTTCTGGTCTTCACCAAGTCCTGAGTGAAATGTGTGTGAAGAATGAACCAAAATGCTGTGGGCTATTAAACCAAAACAATGGGCTCATTGTCTGTGGATTTGTCACCACTAGTAACCACTTCCAGCTTTGCTACAAATTTGCCATTGTTATAGATACAGTAGATTTTTTTTCACATTTTCTATTTGATACTTTACTTTAGTAGAGTAATGGTCAGAAATGAAAGCCATCTAAGCAACAATACTCTGCCTCTTTAAGGCTGTCAAACCTTCCAGGCACTTGGAAAACAACTGACACAACAGTCTGACATTTCGACATCCTCGGGATTGAAAGATTAAAGTGATGAGCCTTCACTTTATCCAAAGCGGTGGGGACTTCATACCGGCTGCTTCATTTACATATTAATTGATAGATGTTAAAGGAGTCCAGAGCCATTTATCTCCAAAGGAGTGAGCCATTTTGATGAGCAAGACCCTAATACTTTTTGAACGTTTCCTTGCACAATGTTTAATAATGTGCAATTCCATCCAGTCAGCAGAGTTTTGGATTCTCCGGACTGCCAATGTCAAAATTTTTTCAGATAACATGCAGAGGGTCATTGGTTAAAAAAAAAAAGGGCAACATGTTCTGACTCTCACAACAAACTCTTCTTCTGGTAAGTCTCTACGAGGTTAAGTGACCTTTTACCTTTTGAACAGGGTCTCGATGTGGACAGATGAGGGTGCGTGGTGGCTTCCAGCAAGGTGCACTAACAGTTCTGCTGTTCTTTACTTTATCAGAAAGCTCCAGCAGCAGAAAAGAGCACAGGCCTCCCCAGTCAATGCGTTCTTTTTCTTTCGGGGTGTCGCTGTCCAGGAGGAGGCCATGGCACTGCTGACTGAGAACCACGCTGTCAAACAGGAAGCCATATTCCTCCTTGGACCCATGGCCAACTGATGCCCAAGCAAGATCGATGAACCGAGTTCGGGACAAGGAGCGAGATGCACCTGAGGAGTCCTGCATTCAACAGCAACAGGATCGTGTGATATTGCACAATCTCAGCACACAGGTGAAGACAGCATTTTTGGTATTTAAACACAACTAGTGCAGTCCCAGCATCAGCAAAGTTGGTCAATCATG
>VUQS01017334.1:2148-18337 GCA_015108495.1 Heterochromis multidens | reverse complement strand
AATCACAACAAAAGTCGCCTCAAGGCGCTTTATATTGTAAGGTAAAGACCCTACAATAATACAGAGAAAACCCCAAAAATCAAACGACCCCCTATGAGCAAGCACTTGGCAACAGTGGGAAGGAAAAACTCCCTTTTAACAGGAAGAAACCTCCGGCGGAACCAGGCTCAGGGAGGGGCAGCCATCCGCCGCGACCGGTTGGGGGTGAGGGGAGAAAGACATGCTGTGGAAGAGAGCCAGAGATTAATAATAACTCATTAAATGCAGAGAGATGTAAAAACACAAGGTGAGTGAACAGAGGTGAGAGAAAGAGAAATGCTCAGTGCATCATGGGAAACCCCCAGCAGCCTAGGCCTATTGCAGCGTAACTAAGGGAGGATTCAGCACTGTGTTGGACTGGTACTGAGCAGCTGTGGCGTTCATGGTCAGAATTCGGTTACACCAAGTATAGCAGAGATTAATTTTAATTTAAGCTCATGATGTTTAGAGTAATTCACTGAATTCAACTGTATACCAACTGTATACTGTTTAGTATAAAGACAAAATAAACAATAGGGAATGGAAATCAGCTTGTGAAACATCCGCTTACATCTAGTTGAATTCAGTTGTGTAAATCCACAAAGAGCAGTAAGCAGCAGCAGCAGCAGCACAGGTTAGCTGATCACAACCTGTAGACTAAGAAAATCTGCTGGAGCTTGTTATTTTATTATTTTATTAATATAGCACGAGGTTCAGTTGGTTTTGCATGAGAACACCTGGTATAAATGTCTTTCAAAGAGGTACTGTTTACTTTCCTACTGTGACTTGATTTTAGAGCCTGTACCTTTTAAAATTTACTTGAATAAAGAAGTTGAATCAGTACTCAAATTTTTACCTGAGTATTTTTTAACACAAGTATCTGTGCTTCTACTTAAGGAAAGAATGTCTGTACTTTTGCCACCACTGAGTAGCAGAAAGGGAGGGAACACCAAACAATTCTCTTTAGCTAGCTTAGAGCACCAGAATTTTTAATCAGGCATTTTAGGCAAAAGCTCACATTACATGTATTGTGGTGTTGTTTAGTGTTTATGTGTGGTCAGAGGCACAACACATTGCAAATGCTGCCCTATTCTAATGTTTCTAGTCAATCATTACAAATGTCAATAGGTGCATAACTTGGTATATTATATATATACCTTTTAAAAATTCACACAGTACACAAATAAATGTGTAGTGTACTACATAGAAGTGAACTAATGGAAGTATCATAATTGACCAGTCTCAAAAACTTTTGCGTTAATGAAATGTGCTGTTGCATAATTACAGTTACAATATAAACCTTAGGCTACAGCTGGGGTTGCATACACTCACTCAGGGTTCTTCGCTTGATTTGTGTTAGCATGCTCTCTGTGTGGATGTTTGCAAAGAGCTGATATCGTGCTAGCAGTATAATAAAGTTGTTTCTCTCCTGGATGCAATTTACACTTTAGCATTGTGCTCTTGTCCTTTCATGCAATAAAAAAGAAGATAATGACCATATCTCCACTCCTCAAAAGTTATAAACCCCTCCACGATTTCCCTTCAACCCTGCACACAAACTGAAATCAGCTGATTGCAGCACAAGTGCGCAGGAAGAAAAAGGCACGTTTGATGTTTTTTTTCCTATCCTCCCATCATTCAATTGAACAATTGTAACTGTAATTTGATTACTACATTTAATACAGTAATGCTTTATTACGTTACTGAAAATGTAATGTGATTCTACTAACGTGTTACACCCAACACTGTAACTGACTCACAGTCTAAGACTGTACATGGAAGGCATTGTCCATAGGAGCATGCTGACATGCTGATAATGGAAATTAGTTCAAAGCACTGCAGTGACTAATCAAAGAACTACTGGTATGTCTTCAAACTTAAAAAAAAGAAAGAATATGATTATGACCCAGGTGTCTGTGGCACCAAGTTGTGATGTCTTAAAGTTACTGCCCCTGACTACAACATGCACGGATCACCAGAGAACTTATGGCAAAAATGAATATGGATCGCATGCTGTAGGTTAAGGTCACATCAAAATGATATCTTCTCAGACCGCAGTTGCTCTGAGGCTATCTAGAGAGGTCTTTGAACTGTTGAGTACCTTAGAGTTAAACCAAACCCACTGCAACCCTCAACTTTTCTAGACATTTCCCCACATTGCTACAGTTCAGGAAAAGGACCCAAATGCAGGACTCACAAGGCAGACTTAAAGAACAAAAAACAACCTTTTATTAGGTAGAAAGTAGAAGACCAACAAAGTCCACAACAAATAGTAGAATAAGTAAATAGTAGAATCCAAACTCTTGACATGACGCGTGGATATATAGGGTGGGTTAAAAGACACTGACAGGAACTCAGGGGAAAAGCAGGACTTAAATACTCACACACTCACACACACAAATACACTGAGAGCCAATCAGGGGAACAAGACACAGCTGGGGAAACAAGGAACGGGACATTAATGAGACAAGGGAAGTAAAACTAAATACAAGACATGAAACAAATGGCTATTAAAATAAAACAGAAAAAATAACGGAGATAGACCTAATACAGAGAGGAGGAGTAAACTAAGTAAGGAGTAAACATGAGAATCATACATGAAAACCGTCTCTAACACAAACAGAAATCAGAATACAAAATAACAAGAACTAAAAGCGAAGAAAGACTAAACAGAGTGATAACGAACCTGATACAAAATACAGAGTTTGAAAATCCAGGAATACTAAAGAATGAACTAGAAACAATAAAATAAACAAAGACAGAGGCAAGAAAACATGAAGCTAAAACCATAAGACTAATAGTTACAAAAATAAGGAAAACCTGGAGTATAAACTAAGGACTCAAAAACACTATCTATAGTAACCTAACTAAGGGAGGGGTGCAAAGAAACAATTTTAAAACCAAAAGAGTCTTTATTATATTTAAAGAAATAAGAAAACCTTGAGACATCTAAAATAAAAAAACTCACCAATCCCACAGATCATAACACACATTACCCCACTAAGAGGTGCCTGTTACAGTAATGTGTTAGAACACAAATGTCCAACGTCAGATTGGACAGTAGTTGGTCTTTATTCTTCCAGATCCCTAGTACAAAATTGGACTGATGTGCAAATATTGCAGATAACATTTGGGTAGGTTCACTGCTAATAACTAGGCATCATCTGCTGCCTCCTATACATCCTATCCAGGTAGCTCTCTCACCCTATTTCAAGTATGGTGAATGCATCTGAAGCGGACCATTTCCTGCTGTGTGCTACACGTGGGACAGACAGCTGTGGCAAAAATCCCAAAATGATTCTCCTGAAATCGTCTGAAGTGTGAAAATGGCTTTACAGTGACATCAGGGAAAAATTCAAATGTACAAGTTGCCCATTCCAATGCTGAAATCTCCTGGTTACAGTAAAAAAAAAGAAAGAAAAAAGAAAAAAAAAGAAGTTTTAGAAAATGAAAGACACTTCAAGTTGCAAAATTGGCATGAGCAGTTGCCTCACATGCACACCACTGACCCCTGATAGTTTCCATTAGAAAAAGGTCATTTCAGTTTCGACTTTGCTGAGGATGCAGCTGCAGTTGGAGTTTTCAGAAGCATTAAATCCTGTTGTATATGCGATTCTGTTGGCCGTTATGGATGATTTTATTTCAGATGTCGTCTGCTTCACCTGTTGCTTTTTGAAGCACTCAGCTTTAGTTAGAATCAGCTGCTGGGTGTCTTGTTAGTAAAAAGCTGACAGCTGGCAGGCATGGCACCCGTGCTGAGCTGGTTACTTGTTATACTAACTCCTGCATGACACTTCATTTTTTAAATCCAGATAAATCACATTCTTTCTTGGAGAGAAGATTTAATGACTGATTTAAAAGCTTTGGTCTCAATTGGGTTTTTTGTAAGTCTAACATGCTACACCAACTGGTCATTTGACAAGCCATAATGATGCTGAAAACAAACTGCACTCCTCATTCAGGCTTTTTTTCCCCCTCCTCTGCAGATCAAGCTACAGTATTTACATATATGAGTGAAAACAAGCCTTTGGAGATGCTTGTTTCATTAATTTTGACAGGTCGAAAGAAAACTGCCTCAAAAATGTCTAAAGCATAAAATAAGCCCTTTGTTTTAAGGCTTTTGCCAGCATGCAATTTAAATTAGGCAACACCTTTTTGAAGGCTCCCTCAACATTTCTATCAGGAGGAGGATTTCTTTAAATGCAGGCTGGCTCATCCAATTATAGTGTGGCCTTCACAGACATGCTGGGGTAAAGGGAATATTGTCATTTGATCATTTACTTATCCTTACATGGCCTTGTCGTATTTGTGATTCACCTTGTTGATGCACTGTTTTTCTTTTCCTCAGACCACTTCCACAGAAGGCTGTCAGCCTGAATCAGACTGTTGACTATGAGCCTCATGGGCCAGACAGAGCTTCACTCACAGCCTCCAGGGAGCCCAGTGTTGTTTTGCTTATCAAACCATGAGCCAGCAGATATTTATTTCTTGTATTCAGAGACTATTCTAACCTAATTAGTAAAACTGTCGGAAAAACTACAAAGGGTCCTGCTGGCAGTTTTTCCTCCAACATCTTTGAATGTGAATCTTGTCGTTATTACTAGCCACTTTAGTTAGAGAGCTCGAGCCGATGATAACAAAAGGTGGTGGAGAACATCATAAACAAACCTCAGTTCACCTTAGCTACAGTTGGAGTCTTCGACCTCTCTGCCTGCCTCTCTCTGTCTCAATACATTTTCACCAGTCATGGATAAAACTTTAACTTGAAAACTTGAGAATTATTGATGAAAACTGAGTCATGAGAGCCTACCTTTAGCATCTTTGATGCATTCACATATACACTAAATTTTTTGATTAACAGCTGCAACAGCTCCACACTCACACTCCTCCTGACTCACAATGGTCAGAGACTCAGATAAATAGGACTAAGGAGTTAACTGTAAAACCTCTTAACTTTTCAACCATATTTTCCTCATTTCTAGCTGCTGTAACCCTAATAAAACCATTTTCTAAAACCATGATAGCAATGATATCAGAGATGGACCGGTCAGTTGTAGTACTGGGAGGGTTGTTATAAAGTTTTGCATTGACATTCCAGAGGATGGAGTGCAGTTGGGTGATCCCTGACTTTGATACTACCAGTAAACTTGGTTTATAACTGGATATCTTGAAAAGTAAGACAGTGTTAACATCCACTGTGCTTTGTTGTTTGCACTATTTTGTCATTGTTTGCATGCATGTTTGTGAATGGTATCCTTCTAGGAACCAAAGAGGGGTGTTATAGTTTCTGCGTCCGAGTATAGTAAGGTCAACTTGGGTCAAAGTAATGATTTTGTGACCATGTAGACTTGGCCACACAGACACAACACTACAATGCACCAACTACGCATTTGACCTTCAGGCGAACTTCAAAGAGCCATAACAGGAATGACTACTCATCTGTGGTGTGTCCAGCTGTCCATGACTGCAACAGAATTTAATCACCACTTAACCCCTAGAAGCCAGTATAGATATATGGCAGACATCCTTGAGGTTAACAAAACCAAGCACCCAGATGAATAGGGGGAAAATGTGTAGAATCACTATTCAAATATAAATAGTGAGTCCTTTCAAGGTATCACAACTTTATGACTGCTCAATCAAACTTTATTTACAGCTCAGTCCAGAGTTTGGACATGAAAAAAATGCTGTGCTAACTCATATTATGGACTCCTCCCATAGTCTCTCTTCCTTTTAATTTCTCTGCAATAGACATTAAACAACGTTATTGTCATGGTAACGTTAGCTAAAGGTCTCGCTGCGCTTTCATGTACAACCTCAGACTTAGACATAAACACCGTTTCTGAGCGGAAACATTACAAACACTAAATAGAAGTGTTTGATGTCTGCATTGTCCATATGCTGGCTCCTTTAATTGGCACTCAATCTTAAAAACTCTGAGAACTCCTGCTCTAGTTACCTAAGTGTTTTTAAACCACTTTCTGAGGTTTTAATAGCCTGATATCAGACAGAATCGCATTCCTCATATTCACTTTTCATCTTCAGGCTGACATGACTCTAACTCAACTTCCATGTTAGAGGTATTTTAAATTTCCATAACCAATAACTAGAGCCCAAGGGACATAGCCACCTAAATTTAATGTAATTTTAAGGTGACTGCACAGCTATAATGTTATAAAATATATAAAATATAATGACAACGACATCAGTCTTGGCCATGATGTCATTTAACTAATCTTTAGTCCTCCTGTGGTGGTCATTGGGTGCACCATTTTTTAATGGAGAAAACGCTGTTTAATGTTGTGATTTCCAATTCCTATAACTAGCTCTTTGACTGGAGTTTATGCTTATACATGAGGAGGCACAAACTGGGGCTAGACCAGCTTGTAATGGGTCTGGGTATGCTTATAATAGGCTAGTAAATTAAAAAAAAAATGCTGTATTAAGGCACAAGCATTTATAGCTGTTGCAGGCTTCCACATAGAGGTTTATATGGCATGACAGCTGTTTGTTGTTCTCCTTACATCTTCTAATTACTAGATTTAGCATCTGCACTATATGGATTAGCAGTTTTGCTATAGAAATTGCCATCCTCTTTGATTCTGATGTTCAATAGTGTAAAAGAAGGGTGTCTCAGAAAGTGTTTAATTGTCCAAAAATACACTGTCCAGCAATCAGTTCCTAATAAGGACAAAATACAAAAGTGTAGCTTTTATAAAGTAAAACAGATAACAACAATAAAAAATGTACTCGCTTATAAGTAACTTTAAACTCAAAATAACTGAAAAGAACAATCAGAACAGCTAACTTTAGAAGGTGAAGAGCTAATGAGCCAAATGCTGGAGGGCTCATGCTGTTTGATTGAAGCAGCTTTTTAATTGGGACAGCAGTATATTGCATTAAAATGATACTTGTTGAAATTAGCATGACTGTGCACCATATTATTTGAAAATGCATGCCTTCAAAGTGATTTCCTATTCTTGGAGCCCTACTACATATTAGATCTATTCCAGCTCCAGCAGACCTCATTCACTTGATACAAGCTTGATTTTCATTTGATTTTCCTCGATGTGCTTGAGGAAATAGCAATCACATTTAGGGAGCAAAGCTTCAGCATCTACCTTGGAAATCTATTTTACTCTATTTCAAAATAAAAAATTAATCTTTTATCCTGATACACTATTGATTGCAGCATATTGTACTGTATTCATTTTGAGTAGGAGGATGGAAAGTTGAGCAGAGGTTTGAGGCTGAAAAACACAGCAGAGGAGACATTAAACCTGGGGCATGAATAAGAAGCAGGGAGGGAAGCCTTTTTTGAGTAACATGCTTTTGGGAAATGGCAAAAAGAAGTGTCACTGTGATTTACGAGAGGAAGTGACAGAAGCAGGAGATGATTTTTGCAAAAATATGTCAGTGCAAGAAAAACAAGAACAGAGCTTTGTGTTTTGGGATCTGATTCTGTACATGTTGGATGAAGATTGCCTGCAGTCCTGTCTGGACCTTCACACAGGATGATTTCAGCTGGGATCTTGAGCATGAAATTTCACCATTGCTCTTGGAAATCTTAACTGAAAAATAAAGAGAAGGCTTATATTCTCACTACCAACTTGTTACATATTGGGTTTATCAAGAACCCTTTCCTGTTGTATTTGAATGCAAGGCATACCCCTGTACTTTCATTTTCAGATGCACTGGGATTCTCCTTTATTTTCCAATTTAAGTCAGTGTTACAGTGTCCAACCAGAGGACAAGTCCAGTTTGCGACTACGCTATTTATATTCATTTTAGTATAACAAGTAGCCAGACTTTTCCTAAACCTCTGAAGATCTAAGTCTTCAGCAGTGATGATTTAGACCCTAACCCTCTAACCAATTAGAATAAGTAATTTTAATGGTAAATGGTAAATGGGCTGATTCTTATATAGTGCTTTTCTATTCTCTGGAGCACTCAAAGTGCTTTATACAGCATGCCTCATTCACCCATTCACACCCATTCATCACTTTTTCTATGCTTAAGTGCTTTCTATTATTTTAACCCTTTCATGCATAGTAGTCACTACAGTGGCCTGCTATTCAAAAGATGTTCTCTTGTATATTCATGTGTTTTGTTGTTATAGTTGTATATCAGCCAACACAGTGGATGCTTGTGCATCATCCCATACAATGCCACCTATTGCCCAGTCAGGGCACAAACCAAAAAGATATGTTTGTATTAATTAACAGGTGGTAAACAGGTCCTTACATAACATACCAATACATCCAATGATGCTGCATGCACACGAAAAACAAAGTATGTCTCCATACAAAAACACAGGTTCTTATAATTCATGCATGAAAGGGTTCATTACGTTTTTCTCCTAAGTCTTTGCAATTGGGGAATAAAGGAAATAATCATTCTGACACGCATCAAAAATATGTCACATTGTTTTGCATTTATCCAAAATATAGGGTTAGGGTAGGATTAGGGTTGGGGTTACCACCTATGAGGACTTAGACCTCAGATGGTTAATATTGCTGTCTGCTTAGTTTTAGGCACAGAAACCACATGGTTAGGTTTACAAGATGGTTTAGGTTCGATTTGACCCTTTTACAATGCTAATCACATGAACAAAAGGCAAACTTTTCCCATCTGCAATAAGCTTACATAATTTCTCATTTACCATTATGCCTGCAACAGGGAAGATGCCAACAGAGCGCTTTTAGCCTCATGCCCTCGATTTCAGACACTAAGGGACTTCAACTGAATTCCATCTGACACGTTAAAACAAGACTCTAAGTGAGTACCCAGCACGTTACACTGTGACACCAGCAGTTCCTGACCTAGTGTTGGTATAGTATGTGGGAATGAGAATTGGATTTTATGTAGCATGTTAGCATTATGGAATCAGAAGGGTAACACAACATCATCGGTGGAAGCTCTGCTTTTTACGCTGATGTCACTTTGACTCTATTGCTACATCTGCTGCCAGGTGCAACACTAAAGCCTCCCCATTTCACCTTCATACCTTTTCTACAGAATGTCAAAGCAGAATAATGGCTTAACATTCTCAACTTGAACAGACTGTGTAAAAGGGGATACTGTGATAGTTAGAGTTAGTTACTGAGTGAGGTTTTTGCCTACTGAGATCTTATCTCTCACTTATTATTTTATGAGACAAGTCACCAACTCACACTAGTCACACCAAGTCACTAAATTTTCACTGCTGACCTTCTCTGGCCTTTCAGTAGTCTTTTTTTGACACACACTCTTGATATAAAATGAGTGTGCAGGCTATTTTCTTTTTTTAAATTTTCACCCCGTGAAGTCCAAGTCATCAATAATGAGAAACTCTGAGAAACCCTAACCCTATGTTTTTGGAGAAAAACACAAAGAATTTCTTTCAAAGAAAATGTATACAGTTTGTGATGTGTGTCAGCTACAATGTTCATCTTTTGTTCTTGAAAACTTGAAAAAACAACTTCTGAAATCCAAAAATCACATATTCTGAAAGACTGGTGTTAGGAGTTTTCAAACTTAAGAGGTATTTAAATTTAAAGAGAAATTATTACCAAACATTCTTTTATTTAACTTTGACCTTAGTTATGACTACACATTGTGCTCCTGTGCAGTGAAATTTTGTATCTGACATTTTGACGGCAATTGCTCTCAGTTTTACCTTCAAATAATTTGCAAGCTGTTTGACTGCTCATTTCTTAACCCTGTGTAATTTTTAAGAGAGTAGAAAGTCATCATACTGACAGAAATAAGATCTTAATTATAATAAATAATCCTGGAAGAACTGCAAGATATGCAAATAAAAAATGATGATCATCACCTCTCTTAATCATTGCATAACCATTCCCTGTCTATGCAGATTTCATACATTTTCTCACTATCTCTTTCTCAACTGAAAAATTTTCATTCAGGTTTAAGGCTTTGCTGTAGCCAAATGGGATAGGAATTATCTTTAAAAATTTCCTCTGCCCACCTAATATGTGAGCGACAGAAGGGCTGTAAGCCTCAGAGTTTTCAGATGGTTTATTTTAGCCATGGCGCTATCATGTGCCAAGAGAGAACACAGCAACTCTAAAATGCAAATGGATGCTCAAACAATCCAGGAGGGCATTTAACTTTGTCACCTGCTATTACAGTTTGCACACAGGTGACATATGGTCATAATGTACCTTTGTTTGATGTCATGCATCCAGAGCTAATTAGAGTCCTGTTTTTTCCGATGCACTCATTATGCAGTGTCTTTAGCCAGCATACGCTGGGTCCCTATAACAGCTGGTTGCCTCAATCAGATGTTAGTGCAACTGGAAGCTGCTGCCATGATCTCTGTTAGATTTGTGGATGTGCAGATTATAGATTCTCTGTTGGCTTGTCTTCATCAAGCCAACCGTTCCTCTAATCCACTTCCTGTCAAAGTCTGTAGCCTGAGCCAGATGAGCCAGATGTGGTGGGTGTGCGCACATATCCGCTTCTGAGTGTTTATTTATTGCTCAAATCTTCAAGTTTTGGCATGCAACATCAAATTACACAACTTTTAACTTCTGGTAACAGCAACTGCTTTGTCAATACCTGTAGAGCCATGTTATCCATCAATTTGTGAATTCCCTCGAGGTACAGTTCAAGGATGCCGACAAATACCTCAGCACTCGCTACTTTTGAACCCCTTGAGAATGGAAATCAGCTGTCTCTGCCAGGTCTGTCTCTGCTAGTATTGATCACGGTCTGCTCTGTTGACCTCTGTTGGGCTGCCTATGGCGTGCATGATAATGCAGAATCTCACCACTATCTCATAAACCCTATAACTCCTGTAGACTGCAGACATTAAGTCCTAACTTTCCAATGAGTAATCAATTTCAATTACTCCCCATGTGATCAATCATATTCTCATTAATGTCTGAAGTGTTTCCTCCAGCTGTACGCATCTGATTACCAGTCAGAGGTCCAACTTGAACAGCTTTATTGCACAAGTCCCCGTAAAGGATCTTTTACAGTCTTGTAAGAAGCTCAAGCAGGGTGGTTGATGGTGATGCCACCTGATGTTTGGATGTCAGCAGTCACTTGAGGGTGTCTTGTGCTGTAACCCAAGAGGTCCCTTGCAGGAATAGTCTTCTGCTGATCATCAGGATTCCCCCTCTCCATTCTGCGCTATTAAAAGAGAGAAAAACACCTCCATTAATACCCTGAAATGTGGCAATACAAGTGCAGTGCAGTAACCCATGATTTTGTAGCTACAATTTACAATAATAACGTTACTCTTTTGAAAAGAGGACATCTATAAGGATACTCTCACTGAATGTGTGCATGAGACTGTGCCTATTCAGAGCTAGGCTGTGCCGAATGGGTGGATTGTGGGTTGCAGTTTTTCGAGGACTGCTTGTCCAAACAACATGAGTGAGTGACCGAGTCATTTGTCACAGGAGAACAAAGACACAAAATCAATAAAAATACATACATAAATTTAAAAAAATAAATAAATCATGTCCAGCTGTCTTTGTGTGATCAAGTTTGAGTTTGTAGACCATCAGGAATGATGAAACTTTTTGGCCTGGCCTGATTTTTGTCACATCTTTTTGAAGACTTGTTTTAGAATTAAAGTTAAAAGTTAAGCTTGGCTATTAATTATGATGGTTAAATTTGGTCAGAATAAATAATTAGTTGATCTCAATAAATGTCCTCACAACAATTTTAACAATTTTAAGCTGGTGTTATAGTCCTGCAAATGTGTCCGTCCGCGTACATGATTCTGGTCGGGGGGTTCACCCACCCCAGACGCGCTCCCGTGCAGTCCTCCAATAATCCTGACTGCGCGTTGCTGGAAACAGATGATGTAAGCATCTGCCGAATGTTGATTGGTTGACAAGTGGGCCACAATAGAGCAGGGAGCTGACATCCGAGTTTGGAAAGGGAAAACCACGAAAAAAAAACTTCAAAGATCAAAAAATATAGTATGAACAGCACAGACAGTGGCTGCAGTAGACACTTTTGATTGTTTTTAACACTCGGTTTCACTTCAGCTCGTTGTATGGTATAACTTCGCTCTTCTCCATGGCTGGCTGATGGACCAACAACAGCACAAGCAAGAGTGGCCCACAGACCAGTTGTACTACATACTTTGTACACTGCCACCATCTGACAACAGAGCTTTCTGCAGACAGTCAGTCAGTCCCTGGAGTGGAGCAGACAGCGAACGCACTGCCTTTGACCATAAAACTACCTTAATGTGTCTGTGTATGTGTGTACGTGTGCCCCTCCCCCTACACACAGAGTGGAGCAGGCAGCAATACACCTAACTGATTGACATATGGGCAGGCAAGAGATTTCTCAAATTATTAGTGAGCTATTGGTTTTTCCATGACATCCCTTCAGTCGATGGATCTCAGGGTTTACAATTAGTCACAGAAAAAAAAAAAAGCAGTATTATGTTCCACGCTCAGGTTATCACTGTGCCAAACACTGCGGTGTGTTTATTAGCGAGTCACGTTTTCCGGGTCACTCACTCTGTCAGTGATCTGTGTGACCACTTCCTTGTGATGAGGAGCAGTGAGGCATTAAGAGAGCTCACCTCTCATGTAACTGGAGCCTGACATATAGATGAACTGAGCTGCTTCTCTCTTTCCCCCTCTCTCTCTGTGGGCTTGACTTTGTTCCCTTTTGGCTCCAGATTATCCAGGGCTGAGCAGGGCTGCATGCCTTCAGAGTGTGGCGAGGTCAGGTGAGGCTTTCACAGCATTTCTCTAAATGCTATCCTGACCTCAGATTTAGTGTTGTATAAATGCACACAAGCGGAAGAAAACAGCCAGGGAGGAGAGCTGCAGGCTGGGATAGAGCTTACGCTATAGCAACAAAGATCATGTGCCACAAGAGGTCAAAGAACAGCTAAATTTAAAAGTATGACAAGTTAAATGTGAGACCAGAGAGGGCATTAACACAGTTCAACATGGGAGCTTGAAATTTACACCAGTCACGATCAAAGTGCGAGACTGGTAGTTAAAGGAAAATTCCACTCCTTTCCAACTTGGATCTTGTGGTCAAACAGTTTTAAGCATGGTCTGCTCTGCAAGCAATGTTCTATCACTTGTGATAAGTTGCAGTAAATGTGATAAGAGGCTGTCAGGCACAGTATTAAGGTTGACGTCAGCTGGATTTTGGAAGCACTCTGAGCCCAACACACAACAGCATGCATGGAACACAGGAAAATACTCTGCTGGCATTTACAAAGTGCCTGTAAAACACAAGCCTATGGTTTTTCTTTCCCTGTCAGACTTTGTTGAGAACTCACACCGACAATAATTAAACCAAATGGCAATCTCATGGGCTGAAAAATGAAGCCAATGCGCAAGTGCCAAAAACAGTTCCTCTAATCACCATTTGTGCCTGGCAACAAAAGTCAGTCAATTTTTATCGACTTCCATGTTTAAAAAGGCTGTTTTTTAAACATCACAGTATTTTATATATAAATCTTTTTTGGTCTCTTTAGCTGCTTTCCCTCTTCATAACAGCTGTACGAGGGGTGATTTTTTTTTTTTTATAACTTACCTGTTTGGATTTTGCTAAGGTCTAAAGTTAGTCGCTTTGATTGACAGGTGTGCCAATAGCTGTCTGCCAGGCCTCACATTTGCCAATTCAGAGTCACTGAACTAGACTTTTCAACGATATTTGTGCTTTTGGTGCCTTTTGGAGCATTCTTATTGGAACTCTCTGAGAAATAATAAAGCCTCTATGTGACACAACCTGCCTGAGAAGTTTGTGCTAGAGCTTTGGTGAGTGAAATGTCAGTATTTTATTAGTCTGTTGCTTAGGACTAATACAAAATGTCCTATACAGTTTATGAATGCAGATTCTTGAAGAAGATTAGCTTTCCACCCTCCACCCAAATATGGTCACTTCTGTTGCCAAAGTAAAAGACATGGCAGGAGTGAAAATGCAAAGTTTCAGGCTTAAAATGACAGGTCTAGAAGCCAGTAGGTGATGTTACAGTGGCTAAAGCACAAACATAGTTGAGAGGTCCAGTTCAGTGACTTGAATCAGTGGAGGTGAAACTCAGTTATAGGCTGCAGCTGCCTGTGTCAGTACACCTGCCAATCAAAGCAGCCATACCCCTAATTTTAAGCTGTAACAAAATCCAAACAGATGAGTTATGAAAAAATTCACCCGCCATACAGTTATTATGAGGGGTGAAACTATCCATATAAAATGAAACCATCCTATGCTTTCTAATGCTGTGAGTTGATCACTTTAAAATGGCAATCTACAGGACTTTACTTGCGTAAGGCAGATGCCTTTCCCTGCACTTCACCTGGGCATGACCACTTGGTAGCGAGACCAGAAGGGCAGTTCTGTCCTAGCTATCCTACAATGGAGCCCCATCTCAGGGTGGTGGTCACTCCGCTCCCCCACAGCCGACAGAGTCTTCTGGCAAACATGGTTTCTCAAACCCTCAAACCCTCAGGCCCCAGTGTCCCTCACTGATGTTGGGGGTGATCCACCCCCCATGCTGTTTTTGTGGCCTTGCCCTTGTCAGAGTACGTCCAGCATGGGCATTTCTTGGCTAGGCAATTTCCCAAAGAGGTACATGGCTGATTCTGCCAGTATCAATTGCTTGTCTAAGGTCTAAGTACATGTGGCCAGTATAGGGCATTGTTCATTAAATCAGTTATGGTTCTTTTGATCCGTTGGATCCGTTTGCGGCAGCTGTGGCTCAGGAGGTAGAGTGGGTCACTCACTAATCGGAAGGTTGGTGGTACTATCCTCAGCTCACATGTCAAAGTGCCCTTTGGCAAGATACCAAACACCCAATAGCTCCTCTGTGTGTGATAATTAGAAGACATTAAAGGCATGTTTGTGAATGAGTGAACACAACTTGTAGTAAAAAGTGTTTTGTGTGGCCAGATAGAGTAGAAAGTAGAAAGCCATTTAACTGCAATTTTTGTCACCTTCCGAGTTCCATGTTATATTTTTCAGCCCCAGAGGTTGCCACATTGGGGGCATCCTTTGGGTCATGTGAGTTGTGACACATAGGGGACTGCGCATGGCCTTAGGAGGGTGGCACGTTTCAGCGGAACGTTGCATTCTAATGACTTCTAATGACTTTATCAGTGTTATTTGGTTCACTTGTCAGTGGTTTACTGTCATTATTTCATTTTCCAACATGGTTGGACAGCACTTCTTAACAACAATTTCTGAGAGAACATAAACCAACCTGAAAGTGTTTATGGGTATTCTGATTGGCCACACTTAGAAGTTAGGTGAAAAACTCAGGTTTAGGGGATGTTTTAATGTAATAAGACAACAATAATGTAAATGAAACTGCAGCATGCAAACTTGTTATGTTGTGGCTGGAAAAGCAAATACGTTTTCTAAACCAGGGTTTGATTTTTTTTAATTGAATATCAAGGGAGATAGAGAGTTCAGTAACACTGCCAGCCAGTCAGTGTAAAATGTCACTCGTGTCCTTCTTACATACAGAAATCATACTCATTTATCATAAAAACAGCCCAATCAATATTATTTCTAATATGCATGTCTCGTCTGCCATCCTGGAGGAGAGTGATCTCTATGGTGTCCTGCTAATCAATGGGCAGATGGCTCCTCAACATCACTTCAGTTAAATTCAAATTTTCTGCCTCATGTTTGATTAGTATTTGAAATGCCTGATTGCAAAGTGGGCTGCTGCACCTCACTGCCGTTCGGTTTATGTGTTATTTCTCAGAGCGCTTGCCTGTAGATGAGAGTCCCTTCGCCTCTGATTAAACCCTTGAAGCAAGGTCTTCATCCTGCCAAGAACTCGCGTATGTGTGTGCGTGTGTGTGCACAGAGAGAGAGTGGGAAAGAAATAGCATGTCCATTTGTGTGTGTGTGTTTGTGTGTGAAGGGAAGGAAAAGGGAGGGTAGGCAGCGGCACAGCTCAGTCTGCACGTGTATGCCGACCCACGTTATGTACCAGGGAGGGGAGGAAAGGGGGAGGAGGACACTAGCAAACTGTCGGTCCATCCATCCGTTGTGGTGTCTGCTGACAGAGGAAAAGAGAGATGAAGCATAATGAAGAGGAAAGTGCAGGTGACCCATGGCACTTCCAGGTTTTTTGTTGCAATAAACTAACAGGCTAACAGCAGCTAACCAGGAATCCCCCCTTGGAAGGTTATGAAGAGGGATTACAGTGCTCTGTCTTGAGTCACTG
>VUQS01017330.1:8791-18933 GCA_015108495.1 Heterochromis multidens | reverse complement strand
ATTTTTAAAAATTTTTTCAACCCCCCACAAAAAAAAAAAAAAAAAAAAAAAAACTCCCTCCCTTCCTCAGGACTTTGACCATCACTGTCCCTGGGTGAACAATTGCATTGGACGGAGAAACTACCGTTACTTCTTCCTCTTCCTGCTGTCGCTGAGTGCTCACATGGTGGGAGTCTTCTGTTTTGGCCTCATCTTTGTCCTTGACCACAGAGAGAGGCTGGGAGCACTGCACACCACTGTCACGTATCCTTACACTTTTGGAAATCCTGCAAAAACTGTACAATAATTTAATTAATTTTTTTAAATATGTGCTCCTTTGCTTTAGATTCTTTAGTATTTCTTGTATACTTGCCATTTGTTTCACATTTTTATAACTTGCACTGTGATCTTACATTATTATGGTTACCCTTGACCTTTGTGCTCAGTCTGGTAGTGATGTGCATAGCGGGTCTTTTCTTTATTCCAGTCATGGGACTCACAGGTTTTCACATGGTGCTCGTAGCTCGAGGTCGAACAACCAATGAACAGGTGAGGAGATGTCGGTGCAGAAAATGAACATGCGTTCATTAATCAATCAGTCTTGTTACCATTTACTGGTGCACTGACTTCACATCCAATAAGAAGAAAGCAATTTGAGCCTGTTAAAGACAGCAAACACGTACACACACTAAGGGGAATATCACACATGATACTGAACAGTACAAATATTCCCATGTGTGACTCCTCATGAATATATTCCGGATGTGTGTCCATTCTGTGTATGTGGGCTGTGGCCTTGTGCTTACTTTGCTGCCAGCTCTAAACCGGCATTTTGTTCCGCAGGTGACGGGCAAGTTTCGTGGAGGAGTAAATCCTTTCACCAAGGGTTGCTGTGGCAACGTGGAGTACGTTTTATGTAGTCCCCTAGCACCCAGGTAAGATGCTTTACTATGCTGCGTGTGTGCATTGTATGGGTAGCTAATACATTGTAGGAACTGTCTTGTCTTCCTGTTTCTTTCATCTTTCCTTAATACATCAAGACAATACATGTGCATATGTATACTAAAGGTTGCTCATAGGTATGTATGTGCAGTAGCGTTGTGGTTCATCAAACCCCATGACATCCACATTGTACCAACGGCACAGCACCACCAAATCACTGCAGTGATACCACAGACCCTTACGTGTCTGTGCACATACTCTGAGGTGGTTGCAGAGGTGTTCTGCCTGAAAGCAGCCAGCAACCCTGGGGGGGGGGTAGGCAGATGTTTGAGAGAATTGGCTCACTCTGTAGAAACAACAGTTAATGGGGAACAGCGCAGAGCTAGTCAACCTGCTTTTTGCTCACACGAATGCAGAGCATCACTAAAAAAAAAACCCCATTACATCCTATTGGGACGTGTCCCATCCCATAAAAATCAACAGTGTGACTGCAGAGAGACAACAACAGGTGGGGGTGAAATGTTGTGTGGCTGCTGTTTAGTTGTTGCGCGGTCCCTGATGGGATGTGTTTTAATTTACTGAATCAGTGACTCACATAACGTTGAATCTGACTGGTAGTGAATGGTATGACAGCAAATCATTAGGTTTCCTGTTTTTTATAAAGGGGCAGATTATTTGAAATGTGTCAGAAAATATAGCTGTTCAAGTTTCCACAGTGACAGCCCTTAAATCCTGGCTGAACGTGAGCATTTGTCTGTGAAATGTCTTTTGTAAACCATGTAGCAAGTCAGTTGGGATACTGGCCCGTCACTATATCACTGAGAGGCTGACATGGGTTGATAGTGAAGTATAACGTTCAGTAGAAGTAGGGTGACATGACAGTGAATCAGTAAATAAACTGTTTGTAATGTGCTGTAAATTTCCATGAAGGTACATGCTGGACCCCAGGAAGAAGTCCCACGTGAAAATTCAGCCCCCGTTCATCAGACCAGACCTCTCAGACAGGCAAATCACCATCAAGGTCAGCGACAACGGTATCCATAGCACCATCATCAGCTCCAAGGTGAGTGGCTCACAATTACTAGGGAGCTTTCCCCTGTTCTTCTATCATTTGTGGCACGGCGCCTCCCCAGTCCTCTTTGTAGTTTAACATTTTACACTATAGAGGATATAGTAGCTCCATAAATCAGATGTATTAGAGAGTTTCCACTTTGCTAAAACAGGATATTATTAAACACCTTAAATACAGATGACTCAAATAGGGAAAATTAGTTTGACACAATTGCTCCAAAAGGATATAGTCCATCTGTGTGACTGAATTTTAAAACAAACATGTCTCCAAAAAATAACTGATTTGCAAATCTCCCAAACCCACAATAGACCATAGAAAACATGTTCCAAATTTAGGAAAAAAATTAGGTCATTCTGAATTTGATGGCAGGAACATGTTTCAAACAAGTTTGGACAGGGCCATGTTTACCGCTGTGTAGCATCCTCTATTATATTAACAACAGTCCATATGCGTCTGGGAACTGAGGAGACCAGCTGCTGGACTTTTGGAAGAGGAATGTTCTCCCATTCTTGTCTGATATAGGATTGTAGCTCCTCAACAGTCCTGGATCTTCTTTGTCCTATTTTTCATTTCATGATGTGCCAAATGTTTTCAATTTGTGAAAGGTCTGGAGTGCAGGCAGGCCAGTTCAGCACCTGGACTCTTCTACTAGTTGTAATAGATACAGGTTTAGCATTGTATTGCTGAAAAATGCAAAGCCTTCGCTGAAAAATATGTTGTCTGAATGGGAGCATATGATGCTCTAAACCCTGTATATACCAGCATTGATTGTTTCTTTCCAGATGTGCATGCTGCCAATTCCACAAACACTAATGCACCCCTATACCATCAGAGATACAGGCTTTTGAACTGAGTGCTGATAACAAGCCGGATGGTCCCTCTCCTCTTTAGTCGGAAGGACGTGGTGTCCATGTTTTCCAAAACATGGACACCAAATTTCGATTCATCTGACCAGAGAAAGGTTTTCCACAGACAGCGGTGTTTCTGGATCTGGATGTTCAAATATGGCTTCCTCTTTGCATGATAGAGCTTTGACCTGCATTTGTGGATGGCACAGTGAACTGTGTTCACAGACAATGATTTCTGAAAGTGTTTCCGAGCCCATGCAGAGATTTCCATGAAAGGATCCTGTCTGTTTTTAATGTAGTGCTGCCTGAGGGCCCGAAGATCACAAGCATCTAATATTAATTTTCGACTTTGTCCCTTGCGCACAGAGATTTCTTCAGGTTCTTTGAATCTTTTGATGATATTATATACTGTAGATGAGGAGATATTCAAAGTTCTCACAATTAGGGAAATTCTGAAATTGTTCCACAATTTTTAGATCTGCTCTGCTCTGTCCATCTTTATTTCTGAGAAGCTGCCTCTCTAAGATGCTCTCTTTATACCCAGTCATGTTACTGACCCATTGTCAATTAACCTAATTAGTTGCAAAATGTTCCTCCAGCTTTTTCTTTTTAGTACCACTTACTTTTCCAGTGCTTTGCTGCCCCCGTCCCAACTTTTTTGAGACACGTTGCCGCCATCAAATTCAGTAAACAGTGAAATGTCTGAGTTTAAGCATCTGATATCTTTTCTATGTTCTATTGTGAATAAAATTTGGCTTTATGAGATTTGCAAATCACTGCATTCTGTTTTTATTTAGATTTTACACAGCGTCTCAACTTTTTTGGAAACAGGTTGTACTAAAGCCCAAATTAAGTGCATATAATGAAAGTGAATCAGTCGTGTTGAACTTCGGTTGCCATTAGCTTAGGAGCACTAAACAGCTGTGTGAGTGCACTACGTTACACACTACAACTTTTATAGGAATTAAATATGATCCTAGTATTTATCAATAATAATAACAGAGGACAAGAAATGTAATTTCCAGTGAGCTCTTATCCTCTACCAGTTACTGCCCATAACACAGAGACTGAGCAAGTTTCTCAGAACAAATCTTTTTTTTTTTTTTTTTTTTGAATGTACACACTGATGTAAAAAGGCATAACAACATGGTTACTGTAATACTGAGGAGACTTATGTCAATGGATGATTTTATTATTCTTCAAAAATACAGAGGGTTATGCAGTGGATGGTACAGTTACCTCAGTTCAGATTAGATCTAGACTGCTGCGTATTGCCTGATAAATCTGGGGTCAAACGCTTGCGTCAGGTTTTCAAACGACTAAAAGAATGAAATATTATATCCAACAACTCATATTTAATTTGACCTACAGGTTAGACTAAACAAACTGAAACTCATTTTTCGCCTTTAAGGAGCAGTTGCGGTAGAGATAAGATATGGGAAAGAGAGCAGAGGAATGACATGCCAGCTGGGAAGTCACCCTTGGATTGTCCCCAGACTCTGGAACATTTTTGTTCCTTGTAATGTTAACTTTTGAAATCAGAGTTGGCTTTCATAAGTAGACCTCAACTGAGCAATTTGAGAGGAATTGTATTGCAACTGCCTCCTCTTCATGTCTGGTGTAATTAACAGAATATTTGCCGTGTGTTTGTTTTTTTTGTTTTGTTTTTAGTTAAATATGGTTTCTCATGTGTATGGTTTGGGAAGGAAAATATTCAGAGAAAAGTTGTCAGTCAACTCTGTTACGGTGGGGTAATTACTGTCTGATTTCTGTGCTTAGTCAGGGACCTTTCAGCAACTAGGAGTGATTAGTCTGAATTTTTCTCTGCCTTAAAGGGGAGGGAAAATAAAATCTGTTTTTAAGAGCTGGGTGGGAGGTACTGGAAAAAACAGAGCCTGTAGAAATTTGGAAATTGTACTGATTGCTAACTGACTAAGTCATATCATTTGAAGTTCAGTGCCATCTTGGTCTGAATAATCCAAGTTTGAAAAGGAGAAAAATCTGGGGGTGATAAATTAAATAGAAGCAATTTTGCCAAACATCTGTACCCCACTTCTCATAATTGACTTCCAGCTCAAGGCTACATCAGCTGCTACCAGCATAACATACCTGAATCAGAGAATCTTAATCCAGCTCTGCCATTGTTTTCTTTTTTCACTTTGTAGCCACTAATAAGTATAAATTTAAACATAAGAGTAGTTGCCAAGTGCAGTTTTGCCACCCCTAAAACCCTCTGTGACAGTTGTTTGTTTCCCACTCCTCTTATGAGTGGCTTTAACACCCTGCTCTCATTTGTATAGTCCAAAAGCAGCCTTGATGGTCTAGATGACAAAGAAACCCAGCCGCCGCTGCCACCCAAAGCTGATCGGTACAACCAGCTTAAAAGTCAGGTGACCTCCAGTGAAGGTAAGAACCACAGAAACACAGCCGCTCCCCTGACTCTCTCTCTCCTGTCACTCATCATCAATCCCATTTCTTGTTTCTGTCACCGTTGCACCAAACAGCAATTCCCAGAACTTCCTCTGTAGATCACTAGTGTCCCAGTTTGGGAGCTGGCTCTAGATTAGCCTGATAAATGTCCCTCCCAGTGGCAGGTCGATGGCCTTTTTCACGCCTGGCCAGAAAATCAGCGGTGATTTGCAGTGAGAAGGCAAGCCCTGCTCAGTGAATCAGCACCAGATTTGTGGTACGATTTCAGAGTGAACCATTGCAACGTAAATCACCACCTTTTTTAAGGGGGATATGTAGCAGTGGAGCTCTGCCAAATGGAGGGATGGGAGAGGAATACGGTCACAAAGCTAACTGAAAACCATCCATATAAATGAGGAACCTACTGTGGAGGTGGTTTTACAGCTAAGGGTATTAGCCTGCATTCAATAGTATGAAATAGTATATAGTATAATGTGAAGAGCAGGTTTCCTCGGATCTCTAGTGTCATGGTGCATTATGTCAGGGACTGAAAACTTTCTGCTCTTCCACAGAGCACTACTGCTGCCTGGTGGTACTTCAGGTCACTGCGGCTGGTCTACCATCACCTCATCTTTTAAAGCAATTTTGTGAACTCATAACCTGTGGACACAGGTGTTCTTTGCATATTTCTCCAAAAGATTCATGCATCACTGCCGAGACGTAGCTACCTGCTAAAAAGCACCTTCTAATGCATTTGGGTTTTGCACTTTACTCAAGAAGAGTGTAGTTTGTCAGTGATGGACAGTTGGCTGTTGCAGGACTCAGATGTGTTAAATATTAGTTACAGAAGTGATTCTTGCCATCTGGCTTCCCTGCCATTCCAGTTAATTTTGTTCTGTAGAAACTGTGATTGTGTGGTTTTGCAGAACTCTACAGCCTCTTAACTCTGATAATAGAATTCAGTTTTGGGGTATTGTCCTTATTCCCACAAATGAATCTGCTATAATCTGGTATTGCCTTAATTTGTACTGTGTTAACACAGGTCTTTATTTTGTGTGTGTTGTAGACAGTTCCCTTTCTGGTAAGACACACCCATCCACTCCAGCCATGTACAAATTCAGACCCTCCTTTGGCACCATGCCTAAAGTCCACTACCACACTGCAGAGGAGAAGGTAACACATTATTGTTATTATATATTATATGTATTTTAAAATGAAATTAGTGTAACTATTGTGAAACTATGAACAGTGACTTCATTGTAAAGTGCAAAAGCAAAATGTTATTTTGACGTTTGCCCCTCAGATTGTCATATCTGATGACCGGAAGCCTTCAGCCATCTTGGAAGAAGGTGTCCGTGGTCATGACTACCGATCTGAGCCGAACCTGGACCTGCCTGAATACGCCAATGCTCCCCTCCACCGCACTTTCCAGTCCTCTCCCCTCCAGCTGGATTCTGACCCCATCAACTCCCGCTCTCTCAGCCTGAAGCAGGGTCATGGCCGGCCAGAGAAGGGCCAGCTCCCATCCCTGCAGCCACGGACAGTCACTTCCACCCCCTACAAGAGTGTCTTCTCTCCAAATAATCTCTCCAACCGCAATGGTAGTCTATCCTATGACAGCCTGTTGAACCCCAGCATCTCCCCAGCTACTGCCAGTGAGTGCATGGCCCACCGTGGTGTGCCGTCTGTGGGGTTCCACTCACCCTACCTGCCCACCAAAATGTGCCACATCCGGGAACCTGATATGCAGAGACAACAGGTCCCTCCTACCTACAGCCCAGTGATACCCCCCAGAGCGGTGGGCAGACAGTCCCCTCACCTAAGGGACAGGGAACCATCCCCGGTGCGCTATGACAACCTCTCCCAGACCATCATGGCATCCATCCAGGAGCGAAAGGAGAAGGAGGAGAGGGAGAAGCGGCAGATACATCACGGGCGCTCCCAGACCCATATCTATGCCCAGGACTCTGGTGTGTTTGATGGGGGCTATGGCCTGCCCGCCAATGCTTGCTACCCAGATGGGCCTCGTGGCCCTGGCTCAAGAGGCCCAACACCCCCAGCCTATGGAGGGTCCAGGGACAACCTAATGGGAGTTGGACTGGTGAGCTATGGTCAAAGAACCCCAGTGCTGCGTCATGCTGGATCTACACTGGGCCGCGCGCCTAGGACTTCATCCACCTCCCTCCACACAGATCAAAGCAGCATCAACAGCAGCCAGAGCAGGGCCACAGTCCCAGAGGGCCCCTATCGTTCCCCCGCCCACCAGCCCCATTCCCCCGCTATGCCCCGTTCCCCTTCCTACTCCCATCAGAAACTCTCCTACATCAGTGCACATGAGAGGACAGACTCACCTCGTCTGGGGGGCCCAAGGTATGAATCCTAATGTTACCGCTGGGGTAGTGCATGCATTGTACTGAGCCAGTGGGGGACTGGAGGGCATTGAATGTATTCTTACTGGAAACGCTGCTCCCTCTGCTGGACACAACCAGCAATACATGGAGCACTAGGGTACTGCTAACTGAGGCAACATGTAGCAGTTGTATCGTGTATGTTATTTGTCCAACTGTTCTGCTCATTTATTCATAAGTTCTGTCTGGTGTGAAGTCGTACACATTCTGTTTTGATTTGTATGTTTGCCTTTCTAGTAAAAAATAATTTTTGTATTATTTCCAAAAAATTCTGATGAATAAAATTGTATGATTACTCATTACTTTTTTTCTTTTTGCATGCTTTTCACTGACTCGTCTAACATTTCCAAGCCTTTTGCTTCACTAACAAGTAAACACTCGCATAATCATCCATGTGGCTGCCTTGTTTTTTGACTTTGACATATAAAACTGTGTTGCTCCAGACAACTGATCTGCATGTTTTTGCATCCCTTAGTGTTTGATTTGTGTTCAGTCTCTCTGGCTCTTCGTGTTGAATCATTTCTTGTTCTTCTCTTTCCACTCAGAGAGGCCATGAAAGTTAATGGGCAGATGGACTGCCACCCGAGTGCCCAGGGTGCCGCCCTCAGCCCCAGTCGCCACAGTAACGTCAAAAAGGTGACAGGCGTAGGAGGCACCACATATGAGATATCAGTGTGAGCAGGGACACAGCATCCACCATGACCGACAGCGGACACTCTGCTACAAAGAGATTCTCTTCTGTTATTTTAATAAGATAACAGGCAGCCAGGGGCACATAGTACCCCCTGTTTTGAATTTACTGTCCAATCAGAGGATCTCTTTGCTCTTTTGAGGGTCTGTTTAGCTATATGCCCGTGTGTGTTTGTGCCAGAGAGGTGGGTTGTCAGTCGATAACGCTGCAAGCTGTACTGTGTGTGTGCAGAGTGTTTGTTGTTAATATTTTGTAGTCCATCATCGTGGTCGTGAGAGTGGACCGTCCAACAAGATCGTCAATGTTATTACTGTCGTCTCTCATCTGTGGTTATGAAGCGTTTGTTGTTCCAAATGTCAAACACAAACTTTTGCTCCAGCAAACGCTGAGGGCTGAACAGAAACACTACAGATCGATTAAACACTGACTTACTACGGACTTCTGCAAGAAGACACTTTTCCGAGTCAGTTGACCTCAAAAAGTCAAGGTGCTTCACATTAACTTGTACTGTTCATGCCATCTCTGGCGGAGATGTGATGGAGGTTTATGTGGAGAAGTTATGTGCAAGTGCAGTAAAAGGCAACACAGGTGAGATGAGAAACTGGAGACAGTGACAAGGAGAGTGTTCCTCAACTGTGACATGGTTATTTGATTGGGCATAGACTGTAGATAAAAGATGCGTTTAACCACAATTACATCAACCATTGGTTTGGTAACTCCTGTTTTGAAGCACTGAGTTTAGGATTTTGTTTATTTTTTTTAAACCACATTTGGAACAGAGGGCGCAGCTAACATTAGTTAGCATGCTTGGTTAGCAGATTGCATCTGTTACACACTGTAACATCAACTGGATGCTAGTGTTAGCTGGTGAAAATCAGGCTTAAAACAAACTGTACTTACTACAAAAACTGAACAGCTGACTCCTTAGTGTCCAACTAGTACTGGTTTAGTACCAGTCAATATTGAAAAAGCGAGGGGTGGAACAGAGGGCACACGCCCCAGTGCATGCCCTGCTTGATAGTCTATTTTGTTATAAATGGGACCATATTTTACAAAATTAACACTAATATGTATTAAATAAAACTTGATTCTAGCCACTGATACCATAAACTCATTTGGAAACTGCTTACTGAGGTAATAAATCAAGTTAGATATAGGGTCACTTTTCTTATAAAAGTCCATGCAATATGACTTTTTTTTGTAACCAGAAATGTTGCCCCCTGCTGGCTATTTGAAAGAATGCAGGTTTAAGGCACTTCTGCACTGGCTTCACTTTCAGAGGCTACATCCATCCTTAAAGTCTATGGTAAAGGGGTTGAGGAACACCCACTGTTTTACAGAGTACCTAACTTTTAGTTTGGTTTTTGGTGGTTGCATTCCAAATTTGCTGAGAAAGTCTGACTTTTAATGAAAAATGACGACTTTTTTTTTTTTTTCCTAAAAAGAATTTTCTCAAGAACTTACGCAGCCAGAGATGCAAGTCGACATGAATTAATATATTATGAATGTCTGTGGAGTGCAGATTTTTAGGGCTAGTAACTAACACAGCCCTGCCCCTTTACTCCCATGATAAGGATTCAGTATGTAATCGTGGCTTGTTTGTTTTCTGAGTTAGGCGATTTCAACATGAGCCATGACAAAAGAGCTGGAGTGATTATATTGTGCTCTGAAAGACCAGAATACCTCGTCCCGATGTTTCTCACTGAGTACAGAATGAGTCCAGCCTTGCACAACCAAATGAACTTTTCTGTCAAACTCAAAAAAAAAAAAAAAAAAAAAAATATTTTTTTAAT
>VUQS01017323.1:1670-16752 GCA_015108495.1 Heterochromis multidens | reverse complement strand
TTTTGGGGATGTGTGAGCTACACAGGCACAGGGAACTTGGTCAAAATTGATGGCAAGATGAATGCAGCGGGTTATCAGAAATACTGTAGGAAAATTTGCACTCATCAGCCCGGAAGTTGCACATGGGACGCACTTGGACGTTCCAACATGACAATGATCCAAAACACAAGGCCAAGTCGACCTTTCATTGGCTACAGCAGAAAAAAGAGTGGCCATCTCAGTCTCCTGACCTCAATATCATTGAGCCACTTTGGGGAGATCTCAAATGTGCAGTTCATGCAAAACAGCCCAAGAATTTAGAGGAACTGGAGGCATTTTGCCAAGAAGAATGGGCAGCTTTACCATCTGAGAAAATAAAGTGCCTCATCCACAACTACCACAAAAGACTTCAAGCTGTCATTGATGTTAAAGGAGGCGATTCACAGTATTAAGAACTAGGGTATGTAAACTTTTGATCAGGGTCATTTGGATAGTTTCTGTTGTAATTATGATTTAATCAGAATCAGAATCAGAATACTTTATTAATCCCAGAGGAAATTATGTGGTCACAGTTGCTCCAGGACAGCAAGAACAGTAATTAACAAGTTTAAATACCAATATTAAATAATACAATATATTACAAAATTACAAAATATTACAAATGGGCAAAACACAAAAAAGGGCAAACACAATTGTTTGATAATAAATGGATTCACCCAACCACTAACCATGAGTGAAAGAAACGTTTTTGTATTATCATTCATATTCTCTGAAAAACTGCCAAAAAATCTACCAAAGTATGTAAACTTATGAGCACAACTGTATGTTTGAGTCTGCGAGTCATTCATTTCTGAGTGATTAGAGGACTCTTTTGGGTAATGTTATTTAATGTTACTCATTCTTGATGCTGTAGGGAAAGCAGAGGCACTGAGGCAAAGCATTCAGGAGGGAGCTTGTTAGACTTTCACAATACATCACTCCTGGGCCCTTCATATGGCACTCAGTCCATAGGCTGCCCTACGTACTGCATTTTTAAGTAAAATTATGCATGCTTCTGCTTTTATAGTATTAACAAAACTGCTCTGCCCAGTCCAGGAAATTCTCTCTTGCTTAGAAAAGTTACATTTGTTCCTTATAATATATATCATCAAATACCTAGCTACAACTGAGACACCATCTACACATCCCTTAATGCAGCCTATGCATGCATCAGTACAAATTTGACACAGTACACAGCACATTAAGCTACCAGGAGCCAGACAGTTAAGCAGATAGGCTAAAATCAGAAGCCAAGATGAAAGCTGACAGAGCAGGAAGACAGACATTTGAGTCTGATTAGCAGACAAACAGGAAATCAGTAACAAATGTACACAACAAACCATACACAGTGAAACTGCCCACTACTGAAGAGAGTTTGGCATGATGAGAGAGCAGGTGGATAAAAAGAGAAATAGCACAGGGAAAATGACATGAGGACGGACAGACAGGCATCACATAAAGCCTCTGATCTGCCCGTACCTGGGTGAAGGTTAATCCTGAATGCAGTCAACACAGCAGGACCATCTTTAAGGGACAGAAGGACAGACAGTGGTTAGGAGTTAGAATTAAACTGTAGATCAGGACAAGAGAAAGGTTATTAAATATCAAACCACTCTTGACTGCAAAACACATCAGACTTTCATTTATACAACAGGGAAGACACATAATACAGACATAAAAAAAACAGCCTAAAAGTTCAGCAGTGTATTTTATCACTGCTGGAAATCAGACCACAGCTTTCATATGGTGCAGAGCATCTACACAAGCATTGCTGATGACATGAAGCACCCGCTGCGTTTTTGTACCTTTGATTCAGTATCAAACAAATAGTTTTTACTATGACTCAAGCAATCCGCGTGGGCGCCTACGGTTCAAAAGAGGCACCAATAACGGCTCTCGTGTAGCTCTGCAGTGTGGCTGGCACATAGCTAGACTGTCCTGCTTACTGTACTGAAACAAACATTCTATATTTTACTCGATTAAGGGCTCTTCAGAGTGTCATTTGACATTGCACTTTGACAAATGGAAAACACAGCACCAGTTTATTATGACAACATAATCCTTTCTCAAGAGAAGTGATGTCAAACATGTCCCAGATTGCTCTACAACTTCTTTCTATTCATGAGTTTATTAATGTCAGATGGAGTAGACATAAAAGGCTTGGTTGAATTGCACATCGATGCATATGAAATATTAATGCGATGAACAATACTAAGGGTTCACACTCAAAGTCACCCAAAATACAGTATCTCACGAACCAAAAGACTGTCTTGATGAAGGCATTAGGCAAGTATGTCAGGCTCTTGTGAAAAGAGCTGAATTAAATTTTAAAAGTTGATACCAAAACCCAAATAAGTACTGTTAGTCTTGCAGGGAGCCTACACACCCTGCTACAGTGAAACCACAACATCCTGAGCTCAAACCCCGGGTCTCTGTCTTCTAGGACAAGGCATCCTCTCAATCTGCCACCCAACATTTCCTGTCAGCTCAGCTTACTGTATTCAAACCACTCCAGATAATTATAAATTTTGTTAAAAATTTGAATACGTGAGGTGTGAAACATATACAAGAGAATGCCATTGATAAAGTAAAAAAAGGTATTGTCTTTTATTTTTAGCAAGCATTGTTTGAAATGTTGACAGTTGTGTTTTTGCATTTACATCATACTTGTATTGTTGCCAGGAGTACAAATTCCCTCTCTTATCATCAGGATATTGTTGAGGCTTTCTGACAATTACCGGAAAGCTTGAACAGTGCCAGCTGAAGAGGTCATATGCAGAGCAGAAGGCATAATTCATCATCTTAAACAGACACAACATAACACGCATGAAATTCAACACGACATCTTTGATGGTCTTTTAAGAAAGAGATGTTTGACAAAACCATTTCAAAGGAACACTGGACAAGACAGATTAGGACACAAAAGTAGCTTTCTTGCTTGTATGATATGCAAGCCTTGGACTGCGTATTTACCCTATAAGCAGATTAGCAACCAAGAGATACTGTACAACAACAAGTCTAGTTCCTGCATGTCAAGCTGCCCTGGGTGCCCTGCAGACTGGGCACACCAAGCTGCCCTGTAGACCGGAAAGGAAAAAAGGAAAAGAAAAGGAATAACCTGAACTCCTACAGTAAGGATACTGGTGGTTCTGTTGCGCTATGGGGGAATTTTTGCTGGAATGGTTTGAATCTCCTTATCGTCTTAGAGAAGAATCAGTACAAAGTTGTTCACCTTTGTCCTATGATGAAACATTTCTATCCTGATGGGAGTGGCACAATGGGTCACTGAATCTTTTGATCAGTATGAAAATTATAGAAATCTATTGCTATTGCACTTTCAATCACAAGATCTCCACCTAATCAATATTGCTGGTGATAGACTGTACTTTCCACTGTCAAAAGGCCAAATCAGGGGTATAAAGTATCTTCTGGAAGAATGATATTCCATCTTTTCATCAGAGTTCCAGAGACTCGAAGCGTTTTCACACATGAGCTGTGGGCAAATTTTGCAAGGATCAGGTCAGGATAGATGTTGTTGTCCTTTCTTAAATAAGACACAACAGGAAACACTTCCTTTCAGGCATTTTCGTACTACAACAAATACTGTGTGGTTTAGGTGAGGGAGCTCCCTGCATTCAGGAGGCGGCACATACAATGCCCATTCACTAGCTATAAATGCAGCGAATTCTAAGTAGCACTACTCACACATCACCACAATCTAACATCACACAGATGATGCACTAGGGAACTGGTTTTGAAGACTGGGTAATGTCTGATCCAGCTGACATTCACCTTCTCACATGCACCTCTGTCAGGCTATGTCTAGAGAAGTTCAGGGAGAGTTCAGTGCATGTGTGAAAGCAACTTTTGAGAATTAACACCAAGGCACATTCAAACTGTTCTGGCATCGTGGAGTGGCCCGACACCTTACAAAGACACATGATGTTTTTTCGTTAGTTTGTCACTTGCAACTTACCCAAAGGCAAAAGGCCAAGGGAAAAGGGAGGCATATGGCAGCTATGATCTAAATGTATAGACCAGAAAATGTATTTTATGCCCAAAACAAAAAGTCTGTAGTCTGAAACTCTGAAATGAAAAGACCTCATTCAGTTTTACTGTAGCTGTGTTGAGAGGAAGTCTGGCTTGCCTTCCCTGTCTAATTCAGTATTGTGCCGCCTTCAAAGGGAGTAATTTAATTACAAAGCCTGTTTCCATAGCAACTCTTTTGCTCTGTTTCACCTCTGAGTGGCAGATGACTTCATCAGCTGACTTAAAAGGAGGCAAATGGGGAATTAGTAACTATTGAGAACACTTACAGTCAGTCATAAGATTTATTCCCTGACTGTGCATTGGCCAATAAAAAGATTTACTGACAGAAGATGACAACAAGTAACAGGTTGATTTTAGGAAACCATCCACCAAAACTGTATATATACTGTCCAAGTACATCTGGTGTTTATCCAGCAGAATGTCATTTATGATTATAAATCAGTGTTTGGGCAGCTGTGAACAAGGTAACACACACAGACACACACCGAGGTGAGGACAGACTCCTTCCTCTCCTTTGTTTCCCCTTTCACTTGTGGCTGAACATCTGCCCTGATAAGAGCCTGAACAAAGCCTTTGTAGAACCAGACCAGTCTTTTAATCTACTGCTCACCCTAAATAAACAGCCACGTCTCTATATAAACAACCCACTAATAAACACAGCGAGGACTATGCAAATACAAAAGGGAAAAGTCTAACTGAGATGTCATATTCGTCACTCAGCACAGTCTGATTGAATGTGAATGTTGGAAAACATATACTATAAATGTTTTGTTTTTCTTTTCTCATAATGATCCTTTAATGATACAGTGGTCTGTTAGGCAGACATAAGCAGGGTCACAAAAATGAACTAGTGGCTGTTTACTATTATAATAATAGACCTAATTAACTACAGATTTTGCTTTCAGTTACACTCCTTGCCTTTTTATTGGGTTAAACTATCCTTTCCGAGCACTGCGGCAATCTTCATTATAATGCTGCATTGCTCTTATCACAAAAGCACCTGACTTTCTCAACACATGGCATGTGATGATATCAGAAGATATCATCACATGCCATGTGATTACTGCAACTTTAGTATACGTTATCTTTCCTGTTATGGATTTAGGTTGCTGCTGGAAACCAGAGCGTCTTCTGACTTATGCAAAAATTACTGGGCATCTCCAGATGTCCGTGCCTCAGTTTTAGAAGTGCTAAAAAGTTTACCACTGCACATGTATGGAGTTTAAAATGTCAGTGAGAGGACAGGATTAAATAAATATTTACTGTTTGTGGGATACAGACATGGGTTATTCATACTAGGATACACTGACACATAGTGCTCAACACTTAAGAGCCATTAATTCATAAATCTGCTACTTTAGATATGGAAGTGAAAGCAAATCATTTAATTCATGTATCATTAATAAGATCTTTCAGGAGCCATACACAAGTCCTGTGCAAGAATGCCACCTGATTAATGTCATCCTCTCAGGACTAAAACGACCACAGAATCAAACTATTAAGAATTAGGGGGCTCCATCATCTTAACTCACTTTCTGATGTCCACATGGAAGCAACAAATCACGGTAAGCCAACATAATTCAATCACACTGAAGTCTGAAAGCAATTCTGTGGCTGCACAATGTTCAAACTGTGAACCGCCAGATGGATTCACGTGACCAGGCAAAGAGTCAGTAAAGCCTGGCTATCTCACAGGGGACAGTCCCTTTAGATATGGTGACACGTGGTAGGCTTGACAGATAGCAAAAAGAGGGAAGGCAAGTATCTGTTTACTCACACGCTTCACTTCACGGATCAATTTGTCTTTTTCTCTGACTTAATTAATGAAAAACAAAATGTATGAGCTGCATCTAGGATAATCTATTCCAGTGTATCCTTAGATTTTACAGTGATACTTTAATTAGACTCCTAAAAATAAATACGCAGTCTGGCTCAGTTTGGGAAATAGATTATCTGTGTGACCTCAGTATCACCCTGCAGTTGTGAGGTGTATCAAAGCAGTAGACTAAGAACAACCAGCATGTCTGTTTTGATGTGTTATGGGATCTCTGGTGCAGCGCACATCACTAACTGGGCTGTAAAATTACAGTTTATTAGCCTTGACACATTTTAAACTGGTTTTGCTACGTATACTAACAATAACAGAGGATATAATTGCTGAATTGTGAGTTTATATGGATCTTACTGTGTTTCTCTAATTAGCTCACCGGGATACAGATTATAACAACTTGTAGAGTGTCACTCTGCTACAGTAGCCACCACATTTAGAAATAAAGCCGTCTTAACTGTATATTTATGTGGTTACCTGCAGCCTGTGGATCTCTGGCGCTCTGCAGCTCGATCAAAGTTTCATCCTTCGTCTTGCCAGTTATTCGTCTCATAGCGGCTAGCGTTGTTATTATTCACCTTCTGAGGAAAGTGGGGAAGGCGATGAGGATGCCGCTGTCTCCTGTCGGTGTCTATGAAGAATCCACAATGAACGCATTGGCTGATCAGACCCTGAAATCAGCGAGGCGATCCAGGTCAAAGGATGGTAGATGGATCATATTTATATTATAATCGATTCTCACCGAAACGGTCCCAACAGGGATCCTGAGCGCTATCCGAGGAGACCAGGCACGAATAAAGGGGAGTGGCTGGGGTGTTTTTTTTTTTTTTTTTCGTCGGCAAAATTGTGTTCACGTGCGTGCGTGTGAGAAAAAAAGCGAGAAAGAGAGAGAGAGAGAGAGAGAGCATCTCTGAAATATGTGTGATGTTTATGTGTGTTTAGTCCGTTTGGTGAGATGGCACCAGGGTTCATTTTTGCTGAAGTGGAGCGGGTTACCTGTGTGATCTCAAAAGGAAAAAATGCAAACGGAAAAAGGAGCAGCAAGACAGCAAGACTGCGTTCTTCAGCAGGATGAGGACATCTTGTGGTCGTTTTGTATATGTCACACGTGTACTGAATCTTAAGTTTCTTTTTTGTTTTTATAACCTATTGTAACAAGAGGGTAAGCAGTATTTCACATAATTTAAAAAGGTTAACGATTATTATTATTATTATTATTATTTTATTCAGGCCTACGTTAAGCATTCAAAGCACTTTCTACTACAAGCCTCAAACAAGCTTTTTCCTATGCCTTAGCATTTTTATCTGACACACACACACACACACACACACTGGGGAAACTTGGGAGTCAGCATCTTGCCCAGAGATACTTCGACATGTAGACTGGAGGAGCTGGAGATTGAACCGACTTTGTCTCCTGAGTCTCTAGCAATAGAGAATCTAAGGCACACAGCTCTGGCTGTGATCACAGAAGCCCCACCTACCTGCTGTTCAAACCTTCTGTTTGCAAGGGGCAGCTAATCACAGGAAAGTTGTCTTAAAGGCAGGTTGGCCTTGAAAGAGCAGCTAAAACAGCTTGTTTGGATGAACTGATGGGCTGCACCAAACTCCAGCCTGAAAAATGAAGAAAATAAGGACTCTAGTAGTGTCCAAGAATTAAAAAAAAAAAACATGCAGTGGGATATGAGCATAACAGGTTTCCTTTAATAAATTGTTAACTAATGCTATAAAGACTATCATTTATGTTATTCTGGGTTGGCAGGTTATTAAAATCCTTTCTGGCTCATGTTGCCTGCTGGACACATTTTTTTCTTTTTATCTTTTTAGTTCAGTCTTGTTCATCTGTTTGCGTTTTGTCTTGCAGCAAGGTAAAAGCAGGTACAGCAAAACTCCATCCATCGATGGATGGAGTTTTCTCCACCATGGGAGGAAGCCGGAGTACCCGGAGAGAACCCACACAGAATGGGGAGAACATACAAACTCCGCACAGAAAGGCCCCGGCCAGATGGTGGATACAAACCCAGGACCTTCTTGCTATGAGGTGATGGTGCTAACCACCATAAAACCATAAAATGAAAAAAAAAATGACTGTAAAATTGATTTTATTAGCACATATCAATGCAAAAAATACTATATTAGCCTTTTTTAAGTTCTTTAATGACTCTGTACAGTATTGGAAAAGTGAGACTCTGTTCATAATAATTAATATAACTGATCAATAAAGAATGACTGAATTTGACTGAATTTTTTGAATTTGTAACTATCAGTATAAACTCTGTGCTCAGTGCCATGCAGTAAAGCTGAATACAGTCTAATGAAATCAAACTAAAAAAATGGATGTATGAATATTATTTGCATCAAAATCATGACAGTGTGTAATTCCATACTTGTTCATCCTATCATTCCTTATCAATTACACTGCAACTAAACACTAGATACTCCTCCCAACATTTCAAAAGCTTCATTTAAATATCTCCATTATCAGAATCAGCCTAATCTCTCTCATTAGAGCATAAGTGCACACTCACTCACAAACCACATTGTTCCAATTAGGTTACAGGCATTAATAATGGGCTTTACAGCTTGGTTAATGGGCTAAATGGCCATCCTAATTTTTTAAAGCCCTTGTCAGCAGATTAAACAAATACAAATGATGGCCATAAATGAGTGTACAGTGTCTTCAGCCAAAACCACAGCTGCTGTTTTCAGTTGATACTGGACCTCCAGATATGGCTTAATGTAAGACCTGGCCACAAATCCCAAAGTCCCTAAACAATAAGCCAGCGACTTTTTCAAAAAGCACTTAAAATCCCCTTATTACTTCCTAGCCTCACTATCAGGGGGGGAAAAACACTTAGAGTATTTAAAAAAAAAAAAAAGAACTAAAGGTCCCTAATTCAAAATCCTACTTAATTATTAATGTACCCACTATATCAAACTTAAAGGTATGTTGAAAAAATGGACCCTGCAAGTACGTAATAGCTACCCTAAGGCATTAGTGTCAAAACTAATCTTCAGTGAGTGGGCAGTATTTCACTTTTGTAGCTTATAGAGTTGGAGCGTATTTTAAGAACTTTAGAAAAAATACAATTATATATTCTATTAGGCTCCCAATATAGGGGATGAGGCACCCTCAAGTGGGTTACAAAGCAACCCTTAAGGGTTATTACAGTATTTTGCCTTTTTAACTTATCTTTTACTGCATAAAGGATTCATGCTGTTCCTTTATTACACATACTGTATGTGCACAATGCACACATTTTTCTAAGCATAATCCTGTTTTTTGTTTGTTTCTTCAAACCTAAAACTGTTACAACAACTGTTTTATAATATTAGAATAACTATATACTACTAGAATACACTCAACAGCCACTTCATTAGGTACACCTGTGTTAAAGCAGAGATCTAATCAGCCAATCACATGGCAACAACTTTGTGCATTTAGGCATGCAGACATGGTCAAGACGACCTGCTGAACTTCAAACTGAGCATCAAAATAGGGAAGAAAGTCCTGATCTACTAGGATTTTTCTTACACAACCATCTCTACGGTTTACAGAGAATGGTCCAAAAAAGAGAAAATATTCAGTGAGCAGCAGCTCTCTGGGCAAAAATGCCTTGTTGATGTCAGTGATCACATGAGAATAGCCAGACTGCTTTGAGCTGATAGGATGGCTGAAAGCATGGCTCCATTCTGCCTCAAAGTTTCAGGCGGATGGTGGTGTAATTGTGTGGGGGATGTTTTCTTGACACACTTTGGGCCTCTCAGTACCAAGTGAGTATCGTTTAAACCCCACAGCCTACCTGAGTATTGTTGCTGACCATGTCCAGTGTACCCATCTTCTGATGGCTGCTTCCAGCAGGATAACACACCATGTCACAAAGATCAAATCATATCAAAGTAGTCTCTTGAACATGACAGTGAGCTTACTGTACTCAAATGGCCTCCAGAGTCACCAGATCTCAATCCAATAGAGCACCTTTGGGATGTGAGGGAACAGGAGATTCACATCATGGATGTGCTACCAACAAATATGCAGCAACTGTGTGATGCTATCATGTTAATATGGACCAAAATCTCTGAGGAATGTTTGCAGCACCTTGTTGAATCTATACCATGAAGAATTAATGCAGTTCTGAAGGCACAAGGGATCCAACCCAGTATTAGCAAAGTTTAACTAATGAAGTCACCAGTGAATGTATTTAAACATGTAACACGTGTTACTCTAGAAAAGAACAGAGGATGGTTGACATAGATATGATGTACATAGAGTACATAAATACTCCCACTAGGGGGAGCTCGACTACAGCTAAACAGCCGCTGCTTTGTTGTAACTGAGTGCTCGGGAGCCCTCCTTCCTTATTTATCGTATCAGGTTCACTTGCACTGAACCATTAGCTTTAAATAAAACACATATACCTGACACAGTTACACCATTTTGTTTTCATTGTCCTCATGAAACCGAACTTGAAACAAAAACAAACAAACAAACAAAAACAAAACACAGATGTCATGTGTTCAGAATGGAGCCACATGGTTGCTATTTTTAAACATTTGTTTCATAATATTTTATGTGCAATCAAACACAGAGGAAAGATTTTCTTGTGTTTCTTATTATTATTTTTGGTCACAGTCGGTTAATTTATTCGGACTGATATCTGAAGCTTATTACATCATAGTTGTGGTATGGAAATTGATATAATTTTAATTAATTATTATTATTTTTTATTACGAGCCTTTATCTATACTCGTGGAAGGCTAACTTTGTTTTCCTGACATGCAGAAATCATGCCATTTGTGCAGGTTTCTCGTGCATTGAGAACAAAACGGTCTGCAGTCGGCTCTTTTGTTAGGGAGCAGATTCAGTGTGTGTGTGTGTGTGTGTGTGTGAGAGAGAGAGAGAGAGAGAGAGAGAGAGAGAGAGAGGCAGTTTTTAGGATACAGCAGAGTGAGTGAGGAGGAGAGTGAGAGCGGGATGCTGACAGACTCCTGATAGATGGTTAAAATGGCGAAATCTTGTTCGACCCCAGCGAGCCACTACACTGTAGCACTGTAGGTCGGAACATGTAGTAGCTGAAGCTGGACATCTGCGTTTCTTTCTTTTTGTTTGACCCGTGTCTGTTCACCTCACGTTGTTCTCTGCAAGCGCTGGAATATTTTCCGTGTTTAAATGGCATCCACAAGGCGCCGCCGCCTTCTGTGCTTTATGGGAATACTCCTGAATGCTTTAATTGGTAAGTGGCATTATCTTATAGTGAAGTGCAGCGGGGTGAAATAGCATTATAGAGGACAGCCACGGTCAGCCCGCCTCTCCGGTGCGTGCCGCAAGCAGTGAGCCCGTTGGTGGCCAGTAACCCTGAACTTGGCCCCTCTCCGGTGTCTGTTTGTATTTGGCCAGTAAATGCCGGAGTGAGGACCCTTGTGCCTTGTGGAATGCGTACCTGCACTTTACTGAGTTATTTACTAACACCTGAAGTGTTTTTAAAGTTATATTCTGTGCATTCTGTAGCGCTTGTAAGTGTTCTTATGCACAGATGCTTTGAAGCCCTTAGGTCTCCAGGTAGCTCCACAATAAAAGGCATCACACCTACGTGCGTTGTAGTCATGTTTGTGGGTTGCTTTCTCATTTGCATTTGTTTTGATCCAGATTAGAATAAAGTTAAGAATGAACTGTGAGTTGCTGCACTGAGAAAGTCTTGTGTTTACAGTAGCCAGCAAGGTGCAGGATAGAAAGACTTAACTCTTCAAGCTAACTTGTAAAAAGTGACTACGCTTCTTCCATAAGTAGTTTCATTTAATATCAGGGGACTTTTTTTAAAGCAGATGGAGGTCTTGACTGGCCGGTCCTCAGAGCACATCACCCTGCGGCTGGGTGAAGTGACAGTGGTTATTGCTCTCAGAATAGATTAAACGACTGTGGTTATTGCCTGCTGGGGAGAATATTTGTACAGATTAAATGTCAAGACTGTCTCTCTCCTTCTTTTCAAATTTTCTTTTACATCCCTTTGTTCAATATGACAGACAGTTTCTCTCTCGCTCTATGTGGGGCCCCCTTAATTCAAAGGCAAGAGAGAGTATTGAGTATTTGCAAAGCATACCACACAGGGACCCACAAAGGCCCCACTGGAATCATAAAGGCCTGTACACAGTGGTTCATAACATGTTCAGTGAGAGGGCTGGGAACAAAAACGTCAGAAACAGAGCTCTGTGATGGATGAAACTCCAATCTTCCCATCACATTAAGGAAATGAAGCGCTTTCAAGTGCTTGGCTGCTGCAGAGATTAGATTCAGTTTAGATAAAGGCACTTTTTTATGATATTTTAGGCCGTTTTGATAAGACTGAGAAGAGCATTCAGACCAAAGTTGGCTTTACATCTCAGAGGGACTGAAGAAGTCAAAGAACCAGGAAGAGTTCAGAGCATCACTCCGAAGATCTCATGATAAACAGTTCAGTTTATCAAAGAGTTAATTATTTGCTTTAAATGGATAGTCTGAGGATGGCTTGTGAGTTTCAAGCTTCAGAGAAAAGGGATGGTATCAAAAAGAGAAGTCAAATCAGATCAAAGTACTTTCACTTGACTTTATGCCTGTTTGTGTTTCTCTAAGCTTTGCATTTTAATCCAAAATGATCGGGTTTATCTGAGGGAAGATTGTGCAGTGCACTGGCAACAGATGAATGAGAGAGAGCTGAACTGTGCAACTACTTTCATTTCACCTCGTGGGCTACTTCTTAGCATTATTACCATCACTAAACAGCTCTAAGCTTCTATTATAATGGGTAAATATCAGTTGAAGTTGCATGCTCTTTAATGAGATGGAGCACAAAGGTAGCTAGAAAACCAGAGTATTGATTAATAATATATCAAGCTGAAGCCTATAGGAGGGAATGCAAGCATCAATGCTGCACATATAGTCTCCCCCCAGGAAAAGGAATAAATATTGCTTTTTAGCCAGACATTATAGGCTTTATAACCAACAAAGAAATTGAAGTTGCTCATTTTAATGCTTTATTCATACTTATGGCTGTCTTTTGTTTCATCTGTGCTTACACACTTAATCACAGTTAAAGTGCAGATGTAGGACTTTTGTCGTTGTTTGTTTTTTAAGTAATTCTTGACACTCGTGACATAGTGCTGCTGCAGTTTTCCATCTGCAGTTCAATGCAGTTCATAAAGGATATATCTACTTGTGAAGTCTGAAAAATATTATGTCACATTCAAACCAAGCCATGCATTATGCTGTAGACACAGAAAAATAAACCACATCTTTTAGTGAATGCAGTGTTTATAGTCATGGTTAACCAGCTATAAAGCTGCAACAGACACATAATGAGAGAGTGAGAAGAGAATGCAGGTAACTACTAATTAAACTACTTTAGTCAACTTGACCTTTCCTTTGATGTAATATTTAAATATATCATATTGAAACTCTAAGAATATACCAGTTATTATAGTTTTTCAATAAGTCTTATAGTGTTGACTACACTTAAAGCCTTTTATTTTAATCTAGTGTTCACTGAAACATTTTTAACACGTAGTTTTAGTTAACTATAATACCCTTGGACTATACCCTACATTATTTCTATACCCTATGACATTATTATAGTGCTATCATGTCATATGATGTCAGTCACCCTTTGTATCCTCACCTTACCCGTGGTGTGTCCTGAGGTCACTTAGCTCTGTCAGTGCCGCTCGTGTCTTTTAACTCCATCTGTCTGTGAGTAACTGGGTGTCATCTTTACTCTACTGTTCCAGTAATAAACCTTAGTGCCAGCTCACCATACTTATCTGTCAATAGTAAGTAAGCCAAAGCATGAGCTTCACTTAGCTGACGTTTGTCTCTAGTCTTACCCACTAATCCCATGTGCTAGTGTCTGTTTTCTGGGCATAAAAAGAGCATAAAATTGTCCAAATGTGTGTCTGTCTCCTTATCAAGCCATGAAGAGCCATGCCTGCAGAGACTGATGCCTGTGAACATGTGTTTCTGTGGATAGGCCATTGGTTTTGCCACTAATTTGTACAGCTGTGCTTTCCTCTCCCTCTGCACACCCCTGGATGCTCAGCATTCACAGATGACCTTAACCTAAAAAGCACAGAGTGCAAAATCCAGCTCTCCCCTCCTTCTGCCATCCTCTTTCTGCCTGTGTATTATTGGATCTATCTGTCTTATAATCTGCTGCTGTGTTGAAAATTATTTTGTCTGACCTTTCTCACAGTGTTTTTTGTAAACGTCTACCCAGCCAGCACTCAGAATGGCATTAACCAATCACTCTAGCAGCATGCTATATTTATAGGGAAAGCAAGGGCCCAGCAACCTCAGATGTTCTAGCTAATGGAAGAAACTCTGATTACTTGAACACAAAATCATTAAAGTTGTTTAATCCACTCCAAATCAATGAGCCTGTATACACACTGAACACTAAAATGTTATTATCCTGTCTGCTCCAAGGCTTGATAACATTGATTAATGTCTTTTGCCAGCTTTGGAAGAGGAGAATAAAAAGCCTCCAATATACTTTCAGTTTACACAAATAAACTAGAGCTGAGTGCAAAGCATTCTGGATGTGTGGCTGCTGCTTTTTTATCTGCTGGCTGCTTCTGTTTGAAAGCGGGATATTATTTGGATCAAAGGAAATGGAGTTCTGTGGCCAGCATCATTTTAAAGAGCAGCAGCTCAGGCAGCAGGATCTCCCAGCTAAGGGTTAAATATTTCTCCAACACCACCCCCTTGTTTTTCACAAGTGGTAGCACTGATGTGTCTTCTGGTCTCATGGCCATTTCACTTACCGTGCTCGTTGAGTGTTAAAAGGGGTGGGGGGGGGGCCTACGTAAAGAAGGGACACAGAACATGGGGAGAGGAAGAGAAGCTGCTTCTTTGCATTATGCTCTATATGTGATCTTCATGGAGGAGTGTGTCGGTGAATTCCCTGCCTGTTCCTTAGGGGAAGTGGTTCTCCTCTGGAATTTGAAGGGATGAAGCCGGAGGTTTTCTGTTTTGACCCCTGTGCTTTGCCCCCCTCCACTGCCCTCCCCTAGCCCGTCCCACCAGATTCCAAGGCCTCGGGCAGAGACTGGTAGTGCTTAGTCCATCAGCAGCTGAAACATGATACCAAGAGAGCTTGCTAAGCTCCTCTTTTATAGTACCAAGCTAGGTCAGGCTGTTTACATCCTTTATTTATTATT
>VUQS01017317.1:2137-28121 GCA_015108495.1 Heterochromis multidens | reverse complement strand
ACAGGTTTAAAGGAAGAAATCTGTAATCTCACTGCTGCTAACCAACAAAGCACCACTTGGAAACAAAACCTGTAACAAAAAATGACAGACAAAGAGATGAGTGTTTACCTGGGCCCGGTGTGCCAGCAGGTGTGGTGGTTAGGCTTCTGCAATGTGGAGCAATGGTAACATGGAGCAGAAGCTCAGTGCGGTTCATTAGACTTTTCACCAGAGTTTTAGTTTTGGCAAGAGGGGTGCTACTTCTGATGTGTTTACTGTTCACCTCCTGAAAGAACTTCTCCCTGTTATTGCAAATAAATAATGTTAAAGTATGAACTGACCTGAAAAAATTTAAATGATCTAATTAAATAATTACTTGCCTCAAAGCAAGGACAACATTTTCCAAGTCACTAAAATCAAGCGGGACCTCCTTCAGCGAGCAGAGTAATTCCAATTCCTTCATTTTGTTCTGTTAAAAAACAAAACAAAAAAAGAACTAAAACTAAAATAAACAGTACTAAATAACTGAGATCTTATCAATTGTTATATTACAGAAATGTAATTTGTGTATATGGGGAAGTGTACCTCAAAGAAGTGGTAGTCATGAAAAAATGGTGTGTTGTTCTCCAGTTTTCCTTGCTGGGCCTCCTCTACCTCATTCTGCCATTTCTGTTCCAATTCAGCTACACTCTGAAAGCAACACGGGAGATAATTAGACGCGGAGTTAGTCTTCTATTCTTTGGTTCTCTTCAGATCTGCTCATTTATTTATTTGTAGGTACACTTCAACATTAACTTTATCTTAACTTCAACTATAAATTAAACTATTCAAACAAATAATCTTAACCTTAAACTCTTAAATAGAATAATTAAAAACTGAAAATACAGCCATGTCTTTCACTTGTAGTAAGCATAGTTGATTTATAAAATACTGGTTTAAAAAAAACCTTGCGGGTCAGCATAAACTTGCCTGCAGCTGACGCTCCATGGCATTAATCTTCTTGAATGTCTCAGCCATGATCTTACAGAGCAGGTCATATTCCTCTGTGTGATCCTCACGGTACTGGTAGTTGACGAGTGACTGAAGCGCATCCACCAGGCTTAGATGTTTTATCACGCAAGATACTATAACCTCTTCCATAACATCTGGTCTGATCACCTCCCTTACAAAAAACATGAAGTATAAAAGTTACAAAATGATTTTGAAGTGAAATAATAAGAGCAAAATCATGCTCTATAATGCTCTATTACAGTGAAAGAATGAAGCTCTTACTTTATGCTTGGGCGGAATTGTGGTCGAGCTCTTCCGGACACTTCTCGTAACCTAGACATGATCCCTGGAGGAAGGCGGATTCGGGGCAAGTCAAAGTAGGTCCCTGGCATAAGGCCTGGAGGTGGGATGAGCACGTCAGCAGGGTAGGTGAACTCCCGATCCTCCTCAATAGTGAGGGGCAGAGGTGAAGGACTGGGCGTGAGGGCGGGAGAGATAGCACCATTTGCTTCCACCTGCCACTGACACCTAGAGAAAAAAAAAAAAAAAAGTTTGTCATCTAGCCTCCCAGCAGCTTAGTTGTGGTTCAACTACATACCACTGAAGAATATGTAGTAATCCTTACATGTAGGATATTTATCATATTTAGTCAATATCAATGGGACACATTTTATTTTAGCTCTGTTACCTTTGCAACAGTTTTGAACAGAGCAAATCATGGCAGGCCTCCTCCTCTTTTGTCACCTCTGGCCCATTATAAAGAATGCGGAGCATTGAGCAGGCCAGCACTGACAGACCCAGGGCAAGGTCTGCAAGAAAAGGGAGGCCACCAGAGACATCTTCTGAGGACTCCTGTTTATAAAAAAAAAATAAAAAATAAAAAATTAAGTATCAGAGTTCTTCAGAAAGTTTAAAACGTGATACATATAGATGTTCAGGATATTTACATTCTTCGACTTTTTACCTGAGCTCTGACAGTGCAGGAGAACCCCCACATGGCTTTATCAGGGGTATTGTGTTCACGTCCACTCCTCATCTCAAAAGAAAATGTCACTGTGTCTCCTTCAACCTAAAACAGGATACAGAACAAAACGTAGCTCTTCAAACTGTCTATGAACCATTTATTTTATGTATCTTAAAAAGCTTCCATTACCTTCACAAGGTCTTTGGGCCATCCTGTCCCCAGGACACTGCGACTCCCATAACCCAGAGTGTTTCCTCCATACTCTGCTACTTTACGACTATTCGTGTTGGGACCAGCATAGATAACCAACTGACAATCAATGGAGAATATATTTGTTAAAAAAAAAAAAAAAAACAAAAATCCATAATGCAATTCTTCAGAAACTGAACACAAAAAATGTCTACAGGTGAAGCATGACAGTTACTGTGCCTCCAGTTGGTACATAGGAGGAGTCATTACCTTGTCATAGTCATACTGTGAGGAGCAGCGAGAATCAAAGCGAAGGTACAGGCAGCGGGCTCCTGGGATGTGTACGGTCTCCTTGAATTTGTAATTGTCCCTCACAGGATGCACGGTCTCTACTGTTTTCCCGGCAGCCCAGGGAGCAGGGATCTTCAGTCCTGTCAGAAAACCAGGCTCCTCACGCTCATCAAGAATTCTAGGATACAAATTAGTCATTTTAAAAACTGAGCTCATGACACTGGCATTAACATATGCTTTTCTAGAGTCATGAAGAAAATCATCTTCTCAAAATGCTATATTACGCAGAAACACAATCACATATATAATGAACTGGATTAATTCTTACGGTGGATCTTTAGAAAACTTACTTGTCATCAGCAGTACATGTCTTTGCTCCCTGCCCCAAAGAGCCACCAACAGGCAGAGACTCTTCAGTAAAAAGTGGAGACTGAGTCTTTAGTAACAAGGCAGTCTGAAAAACAAAGATTGGAAATAACCACTTTAATAACGGCTGCTTTTTCTACTCAAGGAAATACGCAAGAACTGTCTATTGGACTATCAAAACTCCGACCTGGCTGGTATAGAGCACCAGCTGCACCAACTGAGGCATGAGGGCATCAGCAAGGGTGAGGGTCTGCAGGTTTGGGTGCATCAGAGAGGTGAGCAACACCGGCAGTAGGTGCCCAAGCATAGTGGCCTTGGTAATTTGTTCCAAGCCTTTCAACCTTAACAAAAGGAAGAAAAAAGGTTAAAAAATTCAGTGTTGGGGGTAAGTGATCCTAAACAGAAAAAACAAGAAAAGAACAGGAAAGTCTGCCGCAGTGATTATAAGAACCTGCTTCAATAAATACCATCTCCTTCACTGTTTCATTTTGTTTTAAGGACGTCAGCGTTAATCGGGTTTAGTTAAATCTTCTTTCATGGCGATATAGTACATGAGACCCAACAAAGAGAATGTTATGTCTGGGTTAATTTCTGTCAGGTACATTCTGGTGTTACAGTAATACAGACTTGGCTTCAAATGTGCTCGTGCAATATTCCAAAATAAGAGGTAAGCAGATTTTACAGGAATCAAGCAAAAGTGCTTAAAAGTTCACCTGGTTTCTCTGTCAGCTATGTCGCTGTTAATCAGAGCTGTGGTGACCTGCTGCAGGGTTTCCAATACTTCATCACATCCCACTAGGATTTTGGTTGCTAAGGACAGGATGCTGCTTTGCAGCTCCTGAGGATGACACAGAGTAGGCCCACACTTGCGTAACACTGCTTCCAAGAGCTTTAATAATTACATTCATGCAATATGTAAATATTAATATGAACATCTTGTAAACAGATTAAAATAAACTGTTCTGTTTGATTGTAGGAACACATCTTCACTCAACAAATAACTTCTATAACAAAAAACTTCACTGGGCGCAAACTGTTAAGCATTACCCTTAAAAGAACTTCAAAAGCCATCGCTTCATTTGGTGGGTTGGTCTCTCATTGACAAACACACAAACTCCACGTTCACAAAGGTAGGGGTATTTAAAGGGGATGTTTACCTGTACCTTCATTGTTTCCCCTTGTAGGGAATTGTCACTGTCATCACTATCATCCGGACGGATAAGAATGGTATTACTGAGGAGATGGTTCTGAACAGCCATGAGGTAGCGCAGACTAGGTGAGACCACCTAGAGACAGGGGAAACCATCTTAAATTGGTATAAGTCAAATCTACCAAGGCATGGTGATCTTAGTCTGCACTGATGGCATATAAGTGCTGCTGAATTGATATTCATACTGGCACAGTGGAGAGCAGCTTCTGGAAGTCATCTCGGGAGACAGTCTGACATTTGGTGATGAGGAGGCAGGATTCTCGGACTACAGTCTTGAGGATACAATGCAGCAGCTCATCATTCAATCTATAAAAGAAGACAGATTTCTACAACTTTAAACAAATACAGATCTAAAGGGAAAAGATGGTATTGTTGGGACAAGGCTGCCACTTGCCTGTAGTGGTCATCTTCTTCACTTCCAAATCTGTTCTTCTGCAGCTGTTCTGCCAAATTGGTAAGGATAACATCCCGAAGATGAGACAGTCCACTGTTTCTTTCACCTGAGAATTATAGAACACACACCATGTGAGACATAATGACATTAAAATGCAGGAAGTCTGTTATTTTAAAGCCTGAGTTGCCAATCACCTTCAGTTAGAACCAGTTTCAGCAGTTTGTTGAGTTCAGCTTCCCCCTGATACAAAATATTCAGGCCTGAGCTACAGAGAAGAGGTAAAGAAGATTCATTTAAATAAAATCGTGATCACTTATTGTATACAACAGCAATCTAACCACTACTTCTCTCTTTGGTAGTACTTGGAACTTACCTAATGGCCAGGCAGACCTCTCTCTGAATCTCTGCTCCTATCTGGTCCACTGGAGCCATGAGTAGCTGCCACAGGAGGAGGCCTGCACGGCGCACACTCTCTCTATTCTGCTCCGACTGAGGATTGAAAAACCTAAAAACTACCTGTAGATGACAAAATAAATACACAATAAAGTTAGAATCACACAGAAAAGGCTAAATGGTTTTCTGCTAAATTCAGCTGCACCTGAAACTGACCTGAAACACAACTAAGATGCAGCGGATGATGCAGGTATCACCATTGACCATGGCCTTTTCCATAATGTCACAGATGCTGCTGAAGTGACGAGCCTCAATGGGGTGTTGTTTTCCCAGTAAGGCTCCTAAGGGCAAACTGTTGCTGCTGGCTGCCAGCAAGTTGAGCTGGTGGATACACATAGCACCTACGTGATGAAGCAGCTGGTTGATCACCTCGCCAGTGGCCACAGTCTCCTCTGTTAAAGGACATTTTACGCAGATCGTCACTTTTATGACTTAACCTTATAAAAAGAGCAACTTGTGGTTACAGCACCTACCTTTGGGTTCTTTGATGACATGGCTGACACCCAGTCTATGGCACACATGATGAAAGGCTTGGTTCCCGGGGTTGCACCACTGATCTATGTAATCACTGGAGCAGGTCCAGATCAAGTTGTTCAGTGCATCATAACATGCTCCTTCAAAGATTGCAGAAATAAATGTCAGTTACGTAATGTGAGACTATTTGCAGAGCATGCATACAAGTAAAATGTGACAAATATTTAGCTCACCTAGCCCTGCCACCTGGGCTCCTCTGCCTAAAGAACTGCCAGGAGCATCAATGAGGTCTGCACGACTGCTGAACTGACCATCAGCCAGGTTAAAGACCAGACTGGAGGCTAAAACTGAATAAAAATTAACAGCTAAGGTTAATAAACTCATGACTCACATTATGGTGCAAAGCAGTGGAGGCCTTCCCACAATTCTCATTAACTACTAAATCCCCAGAAAGGTGTTACTATTTTCAAATGCTATGTGTATTTACAAGTAATTTAGCCACTGTCATTAACTTCATTAATACTTATTTGGAACATTGAGCTTTAATCGGATTTATACAGAACATGTACAGGCAGCTACTAAACATAAAAAAAAGAAAGTACTTGGCTTAGTGTCTGGCTTTCTAAAATCTTAGAAAATATAAAAATAGCAGAACAACTGACAAAAAACTCAACATAATCAGGATTTAGCAGTATGTGTGTGTGTGCTCTTACTTTTAAGTGAGGAGAGGCTGCTAGTACCTCCAAATAAGGAGCGTGTGGCAGAGCTCCCAGATACACCAGGAGGTGAAACCAGCATTACTAGATAGGTGCCACACACATACATCGGGGTCTTTCTCAGAGTCTTTAGAGGGAGTCCACAGCTAGTATTGACCGCTACGAAAGGATTCAACAAAATATTTTAAAAACCACATCATCCAAATGAATCACAGCATGTATGAATTCTGGATGTTTATAGTTTCTCTACCATTACCAGACTGCTCTTCTTTGACAGTGTTGGTGATTGCAGAGCCTGTGAGAGCAGCCAATGTGGCAGAATGGGATGCCCGGAAGCGTGACATTCGACTTAAGAGAAGTTCATTCAAGCACTTGGAGGACTCGCCTTCTTTGCGAGTAAGGATAACCCTCTCCTGCAAGATGTCTGCAACACACAACCCTGTCTGTGTCTGCACCATGTATAGGAGAGAGAAGACATCAAAGATTCAATGGAGACACAGATGAAAGAAATACTGCTGAGACTACACTGCAGGGTATGCGGTACTCACCGACAGGTGAAAGACATCCATGAAGACAGAGTGGCCTTTCTGTGTTTTCTCATTGAGGCTGGCTGGGGACCAGACCCAGTACAGATAGGTTCCATCTGAGCAGAGGTGCAGCGTGGTCATGCTGCTGCCCACGGGGAAGTGATGGGCTGGCATGGGCACAATCTGGCACACCTGAAGATGAAACAGTGAAAATTAGCCTAGGTATTAGCTATACTTGCAGCTGGGATAGGCTCCAGCCCCCCCGCGACCCTGAATTGGATAAGCGGAAGAGAATGGATGGATGGATGGATTAGCTATACTTGAATTTTGAGATACCAAATTGAACACAGTGTGTTCAATGTATTATAGATAGCTTCATCTCTGAATTAATCCATACTTATATTTATGACTATTCCACAACCTCCCTCTATATCCTTTGTACATGCACTTTGGTTTTACTACATCCTGAATAAAGAGAAACATTCTTCCATTAAGAAAATCTACAGAATTTACAGAATAAGTCCACATCAATTTCAGAATAGTGGAATGAAAGTAGACAGTACCTGGAGGGTGAACGGGTCAATGACCTGGCACAGCTGATGTGGCTTGGCATCAAAGGACGAGGGACGGTGGAGGAGGCGACCGCTGCTGAACACCACCCAGCCAGGCTCCAACTCTTCATTTCGACAATACACAAATCCCCTACACAAACACACACCATTGATTCCTCTGGTCTGCATTTGGAGTCTATTCCAAGTCATACTAAAGATGCTCTGGCAGCATGCCCTGGCCTAGCAGCTCACTAAAACACTTTGCTTGTTTTTTGTTTAATTTGTCACTCAACTGTAAGTGTCTGGTCAAACTATGTAGTTGCCACGAATTAAGTCAAATGTTACAATCAATCAGAATCCAGAATTACCATTTCTGAGACCGATTCAACAAAACAGATACTTAGAGCATACAGTTAGCTAACACCCAGGCCTAAATCTGATGAGTTACATCTTTCATGTAAGCTATTCTGCAAATAAAAACTAGAATTACCACCAGTTAATCAGAATCAGAATACTTTATTAATCCCAGAGGAAATTATGTGGTTGCAATTGCTCCCAGACAGTAAGAACAGTAACTAACTAAGTTGCAGTTGAAATTCAAAAATCTGTTTTGTGAGGTCACAGTGTGCTTTGACCTTTAAAATCTGGCTGATCATAAAAGGATATATGCCCTCATAATGTCTCTGGACAAATTCTGGGCCCTGTGAGTTTTAAAAACACATCATCTTGAGGATCTAGCCCTCTGACTGCAAACCGTGTGATTTGCTACAAGCAAGAAATTTTTTAAAAAATTAACCAAAATCAATCAAAAGCACAAGAGAATGTAATTGTATACTATAGGAAATGTTTTTTTAAATGTCTAGGAAATAATGCCTTTGGGTGGACAAGTATTTTTAGTGCTTTTTTGCTCCCGTCTTTCCTCTGCTATTCTCTGAATGCTGCAGATAGAGGAATGTAGACTGGAAGGGGTGTCACATTACCTCAATGTCCCATGTAAACCAGAGCCAAGCTTGCTGAGTCCTCTCCCAGAGGAGTTGGTGGTATATAGATATAGCCCATCTGTGGCTAGACAGCGTCCCAGGTCAGTGTCTGCAAGACACAGGCACCAAAGGAATTCAGTAGGAGGTAAAGAACAGACACATTAAAGACAACTGAATAACCTGTAGGGGCAGGGATCAACAGAGCAGTGGACACAATCAGGCGAGAGAGTTAGGATGCTAAATAAAGTGGACCCCCTCTATGTTTTGCAGACTTTTGCCAATTTAAAAATTGTGATGACTTCAGAGATCTGATAAAAAAAAAAAAAGGACTCAAAATGAACAGATCAATTTAGCTTGAAATGTAAATGCTCATATTTGCTTTATGACTCAACAAAAATGGATGTACAGTATGTCCTGTTCAGCTGAGAGTGAGCCATCACTCCCCTTCCTCTTCTTTATCCGCTTAAGGTCTTTAGTTTCACCTCAAGTCAAAATGATTTCACTATATGTGAGGTAGAATGAAACCCAAAAAAAACAATGGACTTTCCACTCTTCATATTTGCTGGGATTTCAGATGCATTTAAAAAAAAGCTAAGTGAATAAATAATCTCCTGTAAGCTCCAGCTTAACAACCACAGAAATAATAACGTGAATAATAAAATAAAATAAATAAATAAAACAAAAAGACTAACAAGAGGGCCCTATAGAGTCTATAGCATTCCTCTTGGCAAAGCAAATGTGTTTGGCACAACAAAGCATTCAGACCATGATTCTGCTTGCTAAAACCAGACAGGACAAGTTAAAAAAAAAAAAAAAAAGTGACTAAATAAAACAGGATGGAAGTAGTGTGACAACTAGCATCTTCTCAACAACTTATAATCCAGAGTACTAGAAACTTTTATCCACAGCTGCATATTATTTAAATCTTTTCATTTAAAAGTATACAAAAAAAAAAATTCTGAAATTGTTTTTACCTTTACTCTCTGCTCCTCCAGTAGAATTATCCGGTGTGGGCAGCATGTCCTCAAAACCCCAGGACACACAGTGTTTTCCCCCCAAGAGGCAGGATGGAGAGCCTGGGCCTCCTTCCAAGAGCAAAAGTCTTGAGCAGGAGAAATATAATGTAGTCACATGTTGGGGAAGTTATTAAGAATTGTCTTTCAATTAAAACAAAGCATTTCACTCACCTATACAGGACATCTGACACAGGGAGATGGCCCAGATCAGTTTGTTTCTGCAGCAGGTGAACTGTGTGGATGAAGGTCTTCAGGGATCCCCTAGAAATGAGTTTGGCAGATTATTCAGGAGACCTCAGCGTGAAAAAAGAAGTGAAAGCTCATTGTTAAGAATTTCTGGAGCTGCAAGAGGAATAATAACTTGGCTTGAATTATGGGGGCAGGATCTGATGTAAATTTAAACAATTTTGACTTCTCCATTAAAACATAAGAGATTACACCACACTGAGCAATCTTCTGAAGTTTTACAGATTTTACTCATTCAAGAATAAATTAACTTATGGATCACATTCAGATGTGTGTGTGTGTGTGGGGGGGGTTAATCTAAAAACAGTCAATCAAATCAGCTAAAACCCAATGCTTGTAGCAGCAAAGGGTTAGGAATTTGGAACTTTGGAATTTTGACTTGTATGTTTATGCAAACATTTAGCACTGCTACTGGGAGTGTTTGTTTGAGAGACAACATAAATGCAAGCCCCATGCAAGTTAACCCCTCAGTGTCATACTACGTAAACATCTAAACAGCTGATATTAAAGTCCTGTGCAGTCCATTAATATCAGCTGTTTAGATGTTTACATAGTATGACACTGAGGGGTTCACTTACATGAGGCTTGCATTGTCCCGTGCAGTCCATTTGCTTACATAGCCCTCCTATATAGAGAATTTACTAACCAAATCCATCTGAGGTGGAGGGGGTGGTTAAAGCTGATAGCCCTTTAATTAGTTCTCACTGTTGGTGAAAAGGCATCAGGGCTGGATGGTTCCCCACAACAAAGAGCTCTCTGCCTCAACAGAGGCTGAACAAAGAGTGGTGAGTTCTGGTTTTGACAAGTCAAGATCAGTTGTCACCAACAGAAGCTTGAGTTCAGACACAAACGCAAAGAAACAACAAACAAGCATAATCTGCTCATCTGTGCAGAAAAACTAAAAAACAAACCACATACAAGATTAGCTTCTTCAGATATCTTTTTTGTTTGTTTGCTTGTTTTCTTTGCACGTAAGAACATGACAACACGAAAATAAAAATGTATGGCAAATTGAAAGGTGAACGGGGCAATCTACAGGCATCATTTGGGTCCACTTGTCCCCTTACAGGAAAAGGTCACTTTAAATCATAATGAAGTTGTTCTGAGTGATCACATTAATCCTATGATAAAATATTTCTATGTTGATGGGAACGATCTTTTCTAGGATGACAATGTACCCACACCAATAGGGCAACAAGGGGTCACTGAACAAAAGTATGTAAATTACATGAGTCAGATGTTTCACCAGATCTCAATACAAATGAACACCTATGGGAGATTATGAACCAGAATGTGAGACAGAGCTCTCCACTATCCAATCAAAACACCAAACGAGGAAAAATCTTGAAATATTCTATTAGAGTTCCAGAGACTTAACAAGGCACAATGAAGCTGTTCTGGCATCATGTGATGGCCCAACACCCTTAGTAAAGCTGTTTTCATGCATGCAGTGCGGCCCTGAACTTTTCTAGACAATACCCAATGGGGGTACATGTAGGACAAGCCATTAAACAGCCTTTTACGTGTCATCTTCCTTGTTGACACAGAGCCAAAAAGTCTGTTTTTATCAATTAGCTTAAAAGCATAATAAAATGTCAACTACTTCTTTATCTTACAGTGCAAATATCAAAGCAAGACTACTACAGTGTGTTGGGTGGTTTTAAAGATTGAATCAAACAATTATTTAACCTTGCAGACTGAAAACAGAAATGGTCACTTAAGATCAGTTATGTTTTACGTAGATACCTTTAAATCACATTATTTTCACGGCTTTCACATTTCAATGAGATCTTGTCTGTAAATAATCTTTCAGTGAATACCATTAGTACGGTACACTGTCAACAAGAACAAAAAGAAGGATCCTAAAAAGGACGAAGGTAGAACAGCGAGGAGGAGAGGATGGCCTCACCTGGCACAGGCAAGTGCCACGAGTGCAGCAGCAGCGTTTTCCCTCTGTCTGTGCGTTTGTAGGATCTGCGTCTGAGCCTGTCCATGTACTGGGCCTGACTCCTGGGCACCATCTTCCAGCCAGGAGCATAGCAGTCCCTCCAGGCCATTGAGGCAGTCAGCGGGCTCTTTGCTAAGGCTGAGCGGCTGGCAGTCCCGGAGGCAAGCTAGCAGTACCTCTGCTGTGACGCCGCAGAGCGCCGGGTCACTGCGAGTTTGGGACTGTAAAAGGGGAAAGACCAGCAACAGGCCAACACGCGAAGTGAAGGGTGCCTGCTCGGGTTGCTGGAGCAAACCTTGTCTTTTGAGCAAGGCCAAGGTCTCCTCATCAGCCCCTCCAGTCCCCTCTCGCTCCTGCTGCTCCTCCAGGGCCAGCTGCCGCTGCGCCCCCCACAGGCCACGCAGAGCATTGAGACGGTACTCCAGCAGGCGGGCATATGCATTGCTCTGATTCCCACAGACAGCACGCAGACGCTCAGCAAGCTCTACTGGGTTCTTGGTCTCAAATGTTAATATCTGTAGGGCAGAGGTAGAGAGAGGAAAAACACAGGTATCAAACTGTTGACATTTTTTTCTAGAGCATTTTAGAAAACAATAAACAGTTTATTTAGAGATGGGAGACAGACATCTTTTGTTTCCTGGAAATGTCTGGCTACAAACAAATGAAATTTTCCTTGTCAAAGGGAATATTTAATCAGAATATACAAAGGACACTATAGAAGAGGAGAGGAGAACAGTGAGGAATTTATTTTTACTGATATGAATTTAAACACATCTGTTTTATACTTAAGCTGCATTCAAATTTTACCTTCAAACAACTCTAAGAATTATTTGCAAAAATAGCAGGATGTTAAAATCTTTTCAAATTGGCATCTTTATAGAAAACAAAAGGAAATATCATCTTCTGCTGTAAAACACTACCATTCAAAAGTGGACTCACAATACATATCACATTGTGTATGTGCATGTATGTGCAGGCAGTGCTTTAATGTAAAACTCTAAAAAATGATTTATAAAATACCTTTGATTTATGAAGAAGATCTTACAGCATTTCCATAGTTAGCTATGAATCATTTCCACAGAAGGAGCTCTTGTCTCTCCAGTTCTTTGGACTATGCAGTAATGGTCACAGATAGCAAAGCACATATCCTATCACAAGTGAAACAATGTGCCTCATGTGCACTTAGGCAGCATTTCAGATATTGATTACACATGAATCATGGACTACAAAAAAATCCATTATACCATTTAGCAGGCACAATTTGTATTGATTCAATTTCAGAAACGCTACTTATGTTACAGTAACACCCTTAGCTGGATGGTGGGCCTTCTCCACCTTGCTCTGCAAAAACTGCTGCAAGCAGATAAAAATAGTCAGCATCACAACACCTACGAAAACAGCACTGAATGACCGAGCCAGTCTTAAAACTGGACACAGGCCTGAAATGTGGAGGATCTGAATGTTACCGAGAATAAAAAACAAACTGAGGGTCTAACAATGACGCAAGAATGTCTTCTTACGGTATGTTTTAGTAGCATTTAGTAGGACTAACTACCACAAACACCAAGTTCTTACCACCAAACATGGCTCCTCTATTTCAGCTTTGCTTTATAAAAACACACATATATTTTATCATTTTATGTTAAGGATGAATCACGCTATCCATTATGTAACCATACTCTTTATCCAATACCAGTGCCCCTAATTCATAAGGAAGTTGAAGAACTTATTACCATAAAATGTCCAACATCATAAGAAACCTTGCTGTAGGCCACTATGATTGGTTATTTTACAGTAAAGCTAAGTAAAGTTTTGCTTTGAAGCTTTACTGCAATTATTAGGCTTCACTAAAAGAACAAAACAGTTCTTAGTTTAAGCATCCTGCTAAACAGTGGAACTCTTAGAAACATAATTTTCCAAATGGGAATCCTGAGGACTGAGTAGCAAAGGAGGACTCTGGAGCTGTTGTGTTTCTAACACTGGCACCTCTAGTGTTAAGAACATGATGTGCAGAAAGTCCACTTTAATTTACTCAAGCTTAAAATACATTTTTGCTTTTCTGATGGGCAAAAATAGAAAAATTAACAGACTTTTGTTAAGGTAAGGTTAAGGTAATACAGACTCTTTGCCTACCTATAAGTGGACAAATCACATATAGGTAGCTCACTTGTGTAATCACCCACTAAAGGCCAGTTTTGATCCAGGATAAACTGGTAATGAAATGCACCAAAAGTCCTTCTAGAGGCAACTTTTGCCACTGGGCAGCTATTTGGGACATTTTAAACTAACAGAAAACATAAAAACTGCATGTATGGATTCACGAGTTAGACCTGGTGACCTTAACCCAAAATAACAATTTAATGAAGCTATTTTTTTCTCCGGATGTTATTTTCCTGCCACCATCTTTGCTGTTACAAAAGCATGTCTCTCTCATATAAGCCAAGGCCATCTTGACTATAGTTAAACATGCTCAAAAAAAAAGCCTGTTTTGTGGCTATCAGCACATTAATATGGATTTCAACGTCATCTAAACAGATCTTCAGTTTATTACGTATTGCTATATGAGCAGATACTTTCCTACATAGATTTGTGCATCTAAGCAAGGAGTCTGGAACCATATCTTTTAATTAAAATGTCATATAAAGTGTCTGTAAGTGAAAGTCTTGAAATTCAAATGACTGACTGCAAGTGTGAACTCTTGTAAAGCTTAAGTTCAGCACACATTTCATATCTTAACTATCCCCACTATATCATGAAGCTTGACTGTTTAAAGGGAGTAACCATCACTGTCTGTCAGTACTACTCATCAACAGTCAACTCCGAGTAGAAATTAGAGACCAGCTCATGAACATGTGACATGAAGACTGCGGCAAATATCCTCCACAGTCTGATGGATGCTGCTAGAGTCAAAACAAGGCACAGTAGGGAAATATCGAGTATGTAAATATGCGGTGTTAGCTCGAAGTTTCTATCAGCATCACTGTAAAGCGTCTGTCATCTAACAACATCGACCCTTCCGGTTTTTTGATGTTGCCTTCAAAATAAAAGCCCGTTTTGTAGATTAAACATTTGGTAAACATTAATGAAAATACTCCTCAACTGAAATAGCTTCTACAAGAGAAACAACTGAAATTTGATTTACATTTTTAAGTTACAACGACAGGATAATTGTTAATATAATATATATATATATATTTTAATATATTCAAGAATACAAGTATACAATCCACAGTACTTAAAACCCAGCGTCAGACATAACATAGCTTGTTTTGCGCATGGAGAACAAAATTCAGAGCAGGAGTCATGACAACTATTTTTCACTGTGCTTGACAATGATAATAAAATAAACTTCTCAATGCAAAAGCAGCTATGTCATCTTAATGTACCAGAAATGTGTTTACTACCAGCTAAATTAGACGACATCTAGTCAGCAATTTATGTGTACAACAGAAAAAATAAGTAGCAGCTGTGCAGCTTGATACCTGAAGCACACCCCTAATTGGCACATCAGCTGAACGCTGAGTACAAAATTAGGTACCAAATGAATATTATTTCCACGTAAATGTACTAGAAGAAAAATACAATGTAACTTTGTAGATTGTAAAACTGAAACTTGCCATGTTTGTTATAGGATTGGGTTATATTTTGAAGAAACTGACAGGAAGTGAGCTGACCAGGCTCTCGGTTGCCTTGACGGTGAATTTAGCAGGACAGGAAACTTGCAAACGTCTGCGCTACCGTTATCACTGAGGGTGTGTTGCAGGTGACAGTCAAAACAAATTCTCACATTAAATAAACAAAAAGACACACTGATCACAACGACATATACAAGTGCTCCTGTACACAGCTCTTTAGGCTTGTGTGTGTGTGTGTGTGTGAGAGAGAGAGAGAGAGAGAGAGACGAGAGAGCGATGGCTTTCACCCACCTCTTGCTCGGTGTCCCCCTGCTCCGACACTCCAATTTCACTGGGCAGCTCGGCCAGATCTGTAACCCGAATGAGACCGTCGTGGAGAAAAATGGTCTCCTCCTTCACCGAAAGCCACTGGGACGAATCCACAGCCCCGGAGCCCATCGCTCTCTCCTCCGACAGCGTAGCCAAAGGGGTCGCACATTAAAAATTCAGTGACAGAATGACAGAAACGCCCTAGCTAGCCTGATAGCGACTTACAATAACATAACGGCCGTTAGTGCCGCGCGCTTATCTGACGGTAGTGTTTGACAAGGGAGACAAACTAACTGACGAGTACCAGGCAGCGGGCGAGCAGTAGCGGTAGGTCCACTTTACATTACATGGGTGCTCTGGTCATGCTAACAGCGGCTGCTAGCTGTCTGGCTCAGTTAGCTGAAGCGGAGCTAACTTACCGTACGGTATCGTTACAGCGTTACCGAGCAGAGTGGGCGTGACAGCCGTGCTAAATCCGTTATTGCGTCGCACCGTCTAAACGACAGTCTTTTCAAGACGCAGAGTGCACCTGTAGTACTCTCATTTTACAGTTACAACCCGACGGCAAGCAGCTCTGCTAACGGCCCGGTGCCTGTGTCAGTGCCTGGAGAAGATAATGAGAGTCACCAAGCTGTCAGTGCGACGCCATGTTTCCAAGGCCAACTAGCCGCTCCCAGAATGCACCGCGTGCTAGACTAAAAGCTGTCAAAAGTGATTTATTTTGGTATCTAACGCCACATCTTACTACAGCTATTGTATGACAAAGGCACATTTATCATATAATTTAGAGAGGGTTTTTTTTTCCACTTTTTAAAATTAATATTAATAATAATTATTATTATTATTATTATTTAATTATTTTCGTTATTTTTTAGTGTCATCTGCCTGTCACACCCTATCCCTAGCATCCTCCTCTGTCACACCAACCCTTTGCATGTGCTCCTTCACTACATCCACGAACCTTCTCTGTGGTCTTCCTCTTTTCCTCCTCTGCACATGTCCAAACAGCCTTGCTTCTCTAACTTGTCTCCAAACTTCTCAACCTGAGCTGTTCCTCTAAGATACTTGTGTCTAGTCTTGCCCATCCTGGTCACTCCCAATGAAAATCTTAGCATCTTCAGTTCTGTCACCTCCAGCTCTGCCTCCTGTATTTTTGTCAGTGCCCCCCGTCTCCAAACCATACATCACAGACGGTCTCACTACCATCTTGTAAACCTTCCCTTTCACTCTTGCTGTGATCCTTCTATCACAAATCACCCCTGACACTGGTCTCCACCCGCTCCACCCTGCCTGCACTCTCTTCTTCACCTCTCTTGTGCCCTGTCCATTGCTTTGGATGGTTGACCCCAGGTATTTAAACTCATCCACCTTCTCTACCTCTACTCCTTGCAGTTTCACTGTTGCACCTGTCTCCCTCTCATTCACACACGTATTCTGTCTTTCTTGTACTTACTTTCATTCGTCTTCTCTCAGTGCATACCTCCACCTCTCCAGGCTCTCTTCCACCTGCTCCCTACTCTCACTACAGATCACAACATCATCTGCGAACATCGTAGTCCACGCGGACTCCTGTCTGACCTCAAACGACTATATAAAAAACAAAAAGATACCAGCTGTCAATCCTTTATTGAATATATGTAATGCCTTTCAATAGTTTTAAATTAAATAATTACATTCCAGTAAGGGAAAACCATATCTAGGTTTTAAGAAAAAAATGTTACAGAACTGATTAAATATCCCATAAACCGGTACCCGTAAATTCTTTTGTAACTACTACTGTATAGTTGAGCTGGAACTGATATTTGAATTTGTTTAAAGCAACAAAGCCAGTACTCATGTCTTCAGTCTTGCAAATAAAAATATATCTGAAATTTTTATTGATTTCCATTGGAGGCCCCTTGCCCATCCCTGCCCATGCACCATTTCAGACTAAAGAAGAGCCAGTGGTTGAATATTTCAGATACAGCTGCTATATGCAGAAAGGCAAATCAGCTGTTCTTTCTGAGGAAGTTGTGAAGTTTTAATATAGACATGACAATGATGAAAATGTTTCATTCTTCCTTTATTGAGTCAGTGCTTTCATTTTCTATGATTTGCTGGTTTGGTAGCTTTAATCTTAATTTTTATTTTAGTTATTTTTCCTCACTGAATTATACAATATACAGTGCAGATGATAGAGTGCTAGCCAGTGATCATTTGTGAAAATGACTGACAAAATTTAAAATCAATTCAAAATCAAACAGAAACAATAAAATGATTTAATTATATTTCCAATCCACATACAATCATTTGCAATTCCACATGCAAATGCTAACTTATATAACTTACATTCATAATTCATAATTACATATATAAGGCCATACTTCAACAGTCGAGGGGCTGAGTTTTTAAACACACTGCAATTTTCCACCATCAGAGAGAAAGAGCAAAGCCTGCATGAACTGTAAAGCTTATAACATTTATTGTTACTGCACATAGCAGCTTATTCTACAGTCATCTGAACCGTGCCATAATATCAGCTCTGCTTTCGAGCCTCAGGCATCGCTTATAAAGGCGAACAGGAATCCCTCTTTTTCTGTCACTGCCTGAAATTTGCACCCCAGCAGAGTCTTTTTCCTCTATCTTCTTAAGCACTTGATGTAGGTCAGAGGCTTTAGTGAAGCCTCTAGAACAGCTACGAAAAAAAAAGACATAAAAATATCAGCAAGAGAACCCAACCCAGTAATCTGTTATAGGCAAAGTGAGTGAACACATTAGACAAGGGACTGGTACTGCTTCAACCAAAAACTGTTAGAGATTAATGTGAATAAGCATATCAAAGCTTAAAACCTTTTTTTGCCGTGGCATTTTTTCTCCTTTGGCAGTGTAAAGCACTGCTGAGAGACGAAATCCAGCATGAGAGAGGGGAGAATACTGGGTCCCTTGAGGCTTTCAATCTGAACAGCAAAGCTGAGAAAATTGACAAAAAAGGACAAGTGACAACTTAATTCTTGGATGTGAGGCAATAACTTCACATTCAGGAGAAGAGTTAAACGTATAGTAGAGCAAGAAAAATTTCAGAAATCTGTCTATGTGCGACCTATAAAAGATATAGGTAAAAAAGATAAAGCTGCATTTCTTACTGTTAAAACATACAATAAATAGCGACGAGGAAGAAGTATGACCATTACTCGCTGTGATAGGAGGCACAGTCTATAGTCAAATGTAAACATAGCAAAAATGATATAAAGGCTGTGAATGTATATACACTATGCTTTTTTCAAGCAAGAAATGTGGACATGATATAGCAAGGCCTGAAAATGCATTACCTTACACAAGCAATACAACTACTTATTTCATTTAGCTGTTTCACTGTCACACTGTCATGACCAATAAAATAGAACTGAGACACCATTAATGTTATTAGTTCCTCATGTGTCAAAGTGGCTGCCATAAACTAAACCTGAATGAAATGCAAACATTATTAATATTTTTGGATCACTTGCAACAGTTTTCCTCCTACAATTCATCAGAATATTTTTTGTCAAAAAGCCATTTGGCTGCTGTGAAAGGTACAGTATTGTGCAAAAGTTGCGAGCCACCCCTCGTTTCTTTATATTTTACTTGGAAAATGGGAAATTGGTGCAGCGATTCATTGAAACATGTGGAAGCATACAAGGAAATACAGTATATAAAGCACTTCTTTGGATGTTGGCTGCCTTTTGTTATGTTCTCTGTCAAGATGATCCCACACTGCTTCAATAATGTTGAGGTCTGGGCTCTGGGGAGGCCAATCCATGACTGACAGTGTTGCACTGTGTGTGTTTTCTACCCAGGTATGCTTTTACTGCATTGATAGTGTGTTTGGGATCATTCTCATGCTGAAAATGAAGCTGTTGCCAATCAGATGCTTTCCAGATGGTATTGCATGGCGGATCAAACTTTTTTGTGTTCATAATTCCATCGGTTTTGACAAGAAGAATGGCTTGTTGACAGCCACCCTTCCGCTGAGGCCATTTCTGATGAGGCTTCAGTGAACAGTAGGTGAATCAACTGAAGGGTCAGATGCATCTCAAAGGTCCTGCGTCAGGTCCTTGCTGGATTTTTTTCCTTATTTCTTAAGGACGTGACTTTCAGATACTGTTTATCTACTGTAGATTTTTTTTAAATTTTTAGCTAGATTTTGGTTGTAGTTTTTTAGGCCTGCCACTTCTTCTGTTATCATCCACTTGTCCAATTTCCTCAAATTTTTAAGGATACACTGCACACCATGCTGAGATATGCCAAGTTTTCAGCTAATAGCTCTTTGGGAATCACCTTGTTGATGCAAAAATAATATTTCATGCCTGTCAAACTATGTTATAATTTTTCATAGATTCGACTAAAGAAATGGGAACAAGTATGTCTTTTTTGACAAACTGACTAAAGATACAATTTAAAATTGGTTCTTTGCCAAGTTGTCCGTTATGTGTAGACAGAGGTGCTTTTTATGCTTGAATGATTCATAGTTCAGTGATAAGTGGCTTAAACGGTCAAGTACAAGGACTGGACAGAAAATGAGTGAAAAAGCAGCCAATGTCCAAAAGAAAAAACCTTTGGAAGCCCTTCAGAAAACCTGGAGAACTATTGTTCAGGACCACTTTAAAAAAATACAGGAAAGTCTGGCTCATTGGAAGCAAAATATAATAAAATGAGGGGTGGCTCAAGACTTTTCCACAGTAGGTACTTTTGGCTGCTCCCTTGCCACAAGGCATCACCACAGTGGGTAGCTCCGCATGTTTGCTTTGGCATAGTTTTTACGTCGCATGCCCTTCTTGATGCAAACCCAAAGGGGATCTGTGTCTCGAGCTGGAATGGAATCATAATCTTTTATTTTTTAAATAAATAGTTAGTATTGGAAAATGTGCGTATTACAGTGTACTCCCCCATCACTGCAGAAAATGTGGACTCTGCTAGAAACACATTTACAGCTATTTCCAGAAGTGCAACAACAATACTTATTTTGCATGGTTTCCTATTTTACCCAATATTACTATTCCACTGGTTCTTTAATCACACTGCTGCTACAGCTGGAATCTGGAAGTAGCTCAGGAACACAAAACAGTCATTGGATTATTGGGGTGATAGCTTTTAGGTTGAACTAATTCAAAGCTGTGTAAGGCTCTTATTTCTTTAACCTCCACTGACTATGTCATAAAGCTGTTTCCAAGGATAAGATTACTGGTGTTTTAAATAAAACAGTTGTGAACAAAGCAATTCCCAAGTTTGAAGCTAGGATTACTTTTCACTGTGTTGACATTGTAAAGATTTTCAATAATTATTTATCTATCACCATTCTACATCCATAAACCACAGCAGAACAGGGGCCAATCGTATTCAGAAATGTTAGTAAGTTATGAGGCCAATTTGGCTAAATGAAACTCAGTACCCCCTTAAATTTCATGCCTTCATCACCTCCCGCTCTCGCATGGACTACTGTAATGCTGTCCTGTTTGGTCTGCCTATCAAAGCCATGTTCAGAACTCAGCTGCCAGAGTTCTTACCCACACTAAGTCCTGGCAATACATCACCCCCACACTTATGTGCCACCACTGGCTCCCAGCCAAGTCCCACAGCTCCTATAAAATCCTTCTCCTCACCTACAAATCCCTACATGCTATTGCTCCCCAGTATTTATCTGATCTTCTCTTCCCCTACACCCCATCCCGGATTCTGTGTTCCACAGATAAGCTCTCCATCCCTTACACCAGACTGCGGTCTTTTGGGGACAGAGGCTTCAGTGCTGATGCCCCCACTCTCTGGTGCAGGCTCCCCTCTGAGATCTGCAATACCCTATCTCTGCACATTTTCAAAAAACAGCTGAGGTGCCACCTAATTACTGAGGCCTTTGGCCTTTGACTTTTGTGTGTAAAGTGATCTTGGGTTTCTTGAAAGGCACAACATAAATCTGATTTATAATAATAATAATAATAATAATAATAATAATAATATTTTTAATTATGGACTAATGAAAAAGACATTTTCTAGTCTTTAATCAGTGCAGCTACCCTCCTTTGTAAAATAAGCTACTTGAATATGTCTGAATAATTATAGCTGTGTGACGTTTCATCACTGAGAATCTTGCATAGCTGTACAGTATATCATGCAATTATGTGAATATACAATATGCAAAATATAATACAACCCCCATGTAAAATAAATAAAACTGGCATGTTACCGGCTGGTGCAATCACAGTGATAGGCAGTCTTCGACTCCATGTTCTGGAGGCCATATTTTTTCTCCAAAGGAGGGATTTTGAATTTACAATAGTCCAGATGTTTGAGGCTTTCACACAGGAGCTGGCGATCTGCAGGAAAATAAAATAAAATTAAATTAAAAAAATTATCTCAGTGTACCCAGATTTCTTTAGAGAACTGAGTAGATTGGCTGGTTACTGATGGTACTATTTTCTAGAAGAGCTTAACCCTCTTATTTTTTTGCTTTCATAATTTTTAGTAAGCATCAGTGATGACGATTAGCATTCTGTCCCATCGGTAAGAAAGTACAGCTAAAAAGCCTAGTAGCTTGAGCTCCTTTAACAGAATAATATTCTGGGCTACCTCTTTAAATCCAGACATTTCTCTGTCAAGCTGCAATCAAACTGCTCACATGGAAAACTGATATCACAAATAAAGATAGTTTAACAGTCGTTTAACTCATTACTTTGAATTTAAAATCTGCCTTCTCAAGTATAAAATGTTTGTAATTAAAAACTTATTCAAACTTGCCATTTATTGTTATAAGAACTGAAATAAAAAGTAATAATTTTGATAGATTCAGAACATCATGAGCTCAAAATGTTGCCAACCAAGGTGACAAATTACTGATTTTAAAAGCATCTAAAATGCTAAATTGCCGGTCAAAGTTAAAGTAAGGTCATTTAGCTTAACTTGTAGCTGTAGCTGTCTCAGCAGCTGGACGCACTCACCTGTTATATTACGCAACATTTTATTTTGTTTAAGGCTTCTCTCTGTATGGGTGCTTTGGACTATAGTGCTACCTGTGGGCTCCTGGTTTGTGTTATGTATTAACAGATAGGAGTCCACCTGCTTTTGTGGCCCATCACCCTGATTAAGCGGGGTTGTTGTCTTTAGTTTTGTGGTGATGGGTGTTGCAAAAGTAGCTGCATTCCTCAGTGTTACCAAAGCGTTTGATGTGGGTGTTTCTGTTATCTTTTTGATATGCAAAGTCTCAAGTGTAGTTAGTTTGACTGGTAATCCATCCGTAGTTGTTTTCATACGAAATTCTGTTTCTTGTTCAAAGCAGCTTTTACAGCGTAACTCAAAAGCATCACCCCTCACATGCAACCTGTGTCCACAACAGCTATTTTTCTTGGTAACTTCTTTCTGACTTTGGCTGGTTGTTGTCACTGCTGTGAAGGCTGTTGTTTGGCGCAACTGAAGTTCTGTCCTCTGTGTTAAAGGTGGGGTACCCGATGGTGCTGTGGATGAAAATTGTTGATCAGAATTTGAACTGAGCTGTGCTGAACCTCGGTCTCTCAGTGTAGAGTAATCTGATAGACCCACTCTGATATGCTGGCTTTTTCCATCTCTTTCTTTATTCACTAAGCCACTTTTAGAAGCCTTTAAAAGACCTGTGTCCACTGACAAAGCAGTGGTGTGTGCCTTTGGTGTTGGAGGCATTTGTGAAGGTGCTACTCCGTGAAGTTTCTGGTGTCTTCTACATCCTCTCGCGTTTGTCCATCTGCGGTGGAAAGTGTCTCCTCTGGGTGGGTCTCTGAAGCCACACTGATGCTGAGTTTTAGATGACTTTCTGTGAGGACTTCTCACAGGGCTTTGAGTTACATGCTGTTCCTCGTTACTTGGTAACTTGTTGGTGTCAGTGTCCACATATTTTTGTTCAGCATCAGAGGTGTTGTAAGGGAAGGGGCTTATGAAGACAGCATATGGAGCTTCTTTGGCTACTTTGCACCTATGAAGAGTACACACGCTTGTTAAAACAAAGCAATGGAAAGGAGAACCATTTTCAAAACGTGCTCAATTTTACTGACCACATTTCTTCTTATTTTATTCCTATTTATTGTGTTTCACCAATAGGAGGTGTGCTTTGTATTGCTTTGAGATGTGAGTTACTTTGAGTAACTGCTAACTTCCGTGGAAGATAATGATAGTAACGCAGAGGAAATTAAACAACTGCTCACTTACATACAAATTTTAAAATTAAAGTTATTATAGTACACCTTGTCAATGCAATATCGTTAGTGCAAGCACATAATTAATGATTAACCATGTCTTGGTTGTAAGACCATTTGTCAGTGAGCTGATGGAGAAAGTTGTGGTAAGAAAGCAGGGGTGTAGCCTTCAGGGTTTTGTGAATTTTGGCAGAGTTTAAGGCATGTTAATACAAGCTGCAGAAGTGCATCTGCCACTATATTTTTCACAGAGCAATCACTTTTTTTATGGTTCTCAGCAACTGTTGTGCCTAATAATATGCAAAGTATCAAGCAACAGTGTCTGTGTTTCTCTTACATCCCCCACCAGTACATCTCAGTGCACCGCCTCTGCTGTTTGAGCTCAAAGCAGGGAATCCGGAGGATGTTGAAGAAGCTGTAGCCTACCATATTAGAAATGCTATCATTCACGCCCAGAAGGCACTGTCGAAACCTGGATAGAAGCAGAAAAAAGAACAAGGCGAGCCAAGGTTCAAAAAACAGTCCAGTCAATAAACACACAAATGACAAGTGCTTCCTCATGTTTGACTATTCCCATTTTATAACCATATCTGTGTGCTTCTTTGGGATGAACACCAAAAAATACACAACGACCTGTCAAGACTGGATGTTAAGTGAGAATAAAACTGACATTGCTGTTATTTTAAATAACACAGAAGACTGTGTAGAAGGAATGGAATGCCCTCCAAATGCAAACCCGCCAAGCAGCGTGTTCACTCTTGACAGCATCAGTTTATCTGGAGGGCTGAATGCAGTGATGCATTTATTACCCCTGGATGAATAGTTATATCACATGGCCCCAGGCCATTCTGCTTAAATCTGTTTACATTTACTGGCATTGTGCCAAAATGATATGATAGGAACTTTCCTCAGAGTTTATTAGTCCGAAGTTTAAGAAGGCATTAATACTGATAAATTGAGCCTTCAAGCAAATCTGACTTTACTTGACTTTCCATGCCAGCCAGGGCAGTATGAGGAGATGTCAGGGTGGAAATGTGAATTACTGGTTACAGGAGTTTCCCTTGAGGCCATGAATACTTGGAATCCCACCTCTGTGTTAAAGATGCCCGATGGGTGCGTTCTGATGCTCACCTTTGGTCACACTCACAGTGTGAGACGGTGAAGAGGTTGCGGTTGAAGACTCCATAACTCACCGTAAAGGCTGGGATGATATGCAGGCAGTGGTCGTGCTCACGGCAGCATCTGTCTGCACCCTCAAACATCCCTGTGCGCAGGAGCAAGATTTAAATTTAATCACACATCAAAGGGCACTTTGCTTGGAAGCAAAGCTTTTTCAAGCAAAGATCAGTTACCTGATTTGAAATCAAAAGCTGCTGACTTCAAAGACAGTTATTTGAAAATTAAAAATGTATGGGGTTGCAAAACCAAGATCTTTAATTTAAAAAAAAAAAAATACTGAGGCACATCTTTTTGATGTGCCTACCATATAAAGATGTCAAGCACTTCCTAATTACTTTTCTTGGAATATAAGTAGAGTGTGACTGATGTTATTTTTTGGGGGGAAGACACCCATATTACTTTTTAGAGTAAAAAAAAATATTCAGTGAGTACTACTGGGTGCAACCATCCATTTAAATTGTAACTTATCACCAAAAAAGGCTTTACATAGCAAAGCTTATCAACTATGAGCCCATTTGGTGTACTTCTACGTGGGAGTCATACCTGCATAAGCAATGATAAGAGTGAATGACATAAAATAATGTGTATTTTGTTCTGTTCTTTACCATCTCAGTATAAGTAATGATCTCAGCCCAGCTGCCCACATAAAAGTTGCCTGGCTCCAGCACTGTAGAGCTGCTCTGCTAGAAAAACAATGAGATGGCACTACTTCTAAATTACTCCAAACATTTTTTTTTCATTAAAAAAAACTGACTTGTGAATAAGGGAGGAGCCGAAAGTAGCTTTTATTGGCATATACTGGACAGTGTATAGGCCATACCAATAGATAATATCAGCCGACCTATATGTCTCTAGACGTAAGCTTCATTTTATTCTCATTTCTCTTCAATTTTGTGAAATAACAGTATAATGTCAGATACATTTAAATGAAAACAGTACCCAAATTGTCAAATGTAAAATTTACTTATACTTTCTTTAGGCACTGTAAAATACGTTCTGAAACTAAACTAAATAAAAGTTTATTTCGGCTCAATTTATTTCAAAATCATAAAATTATATCAATAAATTATATTTAGCTATTTAAATCCTTATTATGATATCACTGGAAATAAATGGATCACTGTTTATGTTGTGTTGTCTAGAAAACGACAAGGATATTAGTGCAGTTGACAGACGTGTGGATGATTTTAGTAACAGGAGCCCCAGGCTTCCTATAAGCATAGCTGGAGGTTACAGATACCACGGAACTGCGACTGCTGTGCTTATTAACAATCCGTTGTCTCCTCTTACTACAATAGTCCTTGAAAACCTCAAACAGGCCAAATTAAAGTTTACACGAAAACTTACGAAACTAGAATTCAGCACTCTCACCCAATTCTTCATATCCGTCCGCCGT